>SNQJ01S0049698.1:0-28201 GCA_010110895.2 Picea sitchensis
TTAAATGAGATTAGGATAATAATGAATTAATATAGGATTAGCGCATCGGGGAATCGGAACATCGGGATTTTAAAGTGTATTGAACTTCGTTATTTTCAAACGCGAACTCCGGTATCCCGATGTTTATTTAGAAGAACTTAAAATTTTATCATTGTTTTTTTCTTCAAAATATTATATGAGAAAGTATTTGGCATATTCATGGATTAATTTTCAATCATTCTCTTTCCAGAATAAGTCTCGATTGTGTTTCGAATTCATTAGACCTGGAAAAATTTAATTATGCAAAGACTCCAGGATACCAAAATTTGTTCAAAAAACAAAATTTTAGTTCTGTTTCAACACTTACAATCCATCATCCTGAACCTCCTCAGTATCTCAATTGCATACTTCCCGTGTCCGAGGAATATCTCGCCTAATTGTTGCCACACCTCCAATCCCAAGAAGCAATGCATCAATCCAATATCCTTCATCTCAAAATCCAAATCCAAATCCCTCTTGCAACTGGTAATGAGCTTTGTTATCACACATTTTGTAGTTTGGGAAAATCCTAACCCAAGAAACAAATGTGTGACACAACTGGGGACACCTATCACTGTCACCTTAATAGATACCCCTGGCCTCATTTTAGCTAAGGACAAGTCCAACACAAGGGAAGCTTCCCAAGTGACCGTAGGGGGATTGCAGGGGAGAATCCAAGGAGAAGAATGAAGCACCCCTATAGGTCACAATGAAAGGTTCTAAGAGCTTGATGGAGGTTGAGTATCAGTCAAGGGAAGGTTTCCACTGGAGAGTACTTGAAAAACCAATGTTATACAACCAAAAACAATACCAAATATGATAAAATTAGCCCTATAACATGAGGGGAATCAACAAGAACCCTTATTGTCCCAAAATTGCAGTATAAAATAGAAATATATAAATAATGATATAGTTATAAAAATTGCAATTATATCATCTAATTCAACATATGTAATTGGATCAATGAGCATACAACTTAGAGATAATGTTCCAATGCTTATCACAATGAATTAGATGACATTAGAAGGTTGTAAAAGTAAGTTATCAACAAGATTTATGACAAAATTATGGATGTAGATTAATTTTTCTACTACAACAATATTTGACAATGAAAATAAACAAGTAAATGGCTCAAAATGAAGCTTAATACAAACGCTTTCAATTCCATTGATCAAACAATGATTTCCTTGGTTAAATTTCAAGTAAAATGAAAGATAACAACAATTATATTATCCCTTTTGGCCGTAGAAAGTATTTTATAAAAACATCTCAATCACTTGGCTAATTATGATGCCCTTAGCATAGAATAGAGACAATAACATGTAGAATCAAACTCTATTGTTAGAAGTTTCAAACCACTAAATTTCACGTTTATCGATGCAAGATTTTACAATCTCGAATGCAAATCCCGCCTTGTCTATTGGGTTATGGAGTCTCTTGCTTGGTCACAACCAAGTTAAATTAGGTTTTGATGATCGTCTAGAAGTGTAAACCCTCTTACTCCCTAGAGAAAATAAACCCAAGCAAGGTTTTTCTACAAGGTTATAAAGCCTCTTACTCCCTAGAGAAAATAAACCCAAGCAAGGTTTTTCTACAAGGGTATAAAGCCTCTTACCCCTTGTAGAAATCCTTTATCCCTTTCAATGAAAATAACATAAATTTCCTTGATGGAGGGTGTATGTCCTTGTAATCCTCCTAGGATTTAACACAACAATCTTGAATTCAAGAAGAAACACACAACATTGCAGAAATTCCTTACTTAATCCAAGAATTAGAAAACAAAACCCTTACTTATCAAAGAAAATCCAATGATATTCCAAGAAGAAGCATCCAAGAAAAGTGGCTATCCTTTGTTGCACCATTAGACAAGTATTTCATCCATTTTCTACAAGAAAAGAAAAGGCCGAAATTTCATTCCAAGAAATCTATCTCTCAAGTCATGAGTTATAATTTGTGACAAATGACTTGCCTCATATTTATATGAGGAAACCCAAGCTCTAGTTTGTCCACTTTACAATTAAATCCATGATTTTAGGCTAAAACCTAAGTTACAATTCTTAATTAGTAAAACGTTTTGTCCTTTTTCCCACACAGGCTTACAAAATGACTAAAAATAACAAATGATGGGACATAAACCCATAAAATTCCTCTCCAAGGTGGCACATGTGATGGAAAAGCCTCCAAATGCTAGGACATCAAGCTAGAAGAGTGCAACATCAACCCCATATCAAGCAAATAATTGGGGCTTCAAACCCACAACACCACCAAATGTGTCAAAATGGTAAAATGTCCGCTCAAAGTATGACATCATGCTCCAAGAAGAGGATGTTTGAGCATAGGATGGTGGTGTCACCCCTTCTTCATGTTTTCGGGCAATGTCCAAGTGTTAAAGACTTCATCTCAAGTACAATTTTCATCGTTCAAGGCCTCCAATGAGTGGTGCATTGCATCCATCCAATGGGATTTCAAGTCCCTATGGAGGTCCAAGTTCTTAGTTCCTCCATGAAAATATTTCACTAGGAAATGGCCTACAAAAGACAAATAAGTATGCCCTCCAAGGGTCCACAACTCACATGTATTGTGCCAAGTAAGCCACATTTAATAAAAGAAACACCCAAACATGTGCATTAAATCCTCCCTTTTCTTAACAAATTCTCAAAGACATTATAAAATTTTCCAAATTTAAGTATGGGAGGGTTGTCATGGTGCCATATTAGGTAGGCCAATCCCCAATTCAAGGAGTGTTTCCCATGAATACCCTTTCTAGGCCATGTAGTTAATATGAGGTGGATGGGGGTATGACCTTTTGGAATGGGGTTCTTGACATATCAAGGGCTCACATTGTCTCATTTATGGGTGCCTTTGTGGATGGTGAGATAAATGTCTTGTTTGTAATGCAACATTTTTCCAACCCCTTTTATTTGAATTTAATTTATTATGGTTTGAACATTGAGTGCTATGTGCAATGGAAAGTAAAGAGCACCACAATGCCACTTGAAGTTAGGAACACATTGAGTGCCATATGCATTGGAAATTAAAAGACGCTTCCAATGCATTCCCCCAACAAGCGAGACATTTATTAATGATCTGTTTTCTTTTTTAAAAGGTCCTTCATTTTTTATGGATAAGTGTTTCATTGCTTTTAGGACCTTAGGGCGAGCATCTATAGGGATAATTTATAGCTTTTAAATTTTTCCATCTACACCACCTCTAGACCTTCAACCCCTTCTTTCCATGAAATGAGGTATAAGGCCTTCTTGTGGTCAATGAGCCCAAAAACCCAAAAGATGAGGAAATAGAGGGGAAGAACTATGGAAAATGGAAAGTATGAGTGGGAACGATATGATGACCCTTCAAGGACACCCACTTACTAGGAAACCATGTCAACCACCAAGGCGAAATGAGACAAAAGTTATAATTTCCAAGCAAAAAATTTCATAGTCAAGAAAGGACCCTTTGCAACATGCTCAAATGATTCAATTATTGAAGTGACACTTAATACAAGACTGGACTTGTTACCTCATGAAGAAAAACCTACTATGTTTTGTGGACTAGGCTGGTGTGGTGGATGTTTCTATGCTGCTGACAATGAATGGTGATGCGTGGTGGAGAGGATGGGATATGTTTGCTCAATGTGGGCTCAACTGGTCATCTGGCTCTCAAAACATCATGTCTTCTACCTACAGGCCTATAGACATCATCTCTTTAGTTACCCCTAGGATAGGGGGGGTAACAACATTCTATTCTCTCCGAGGAACAAATCATCAACATACAACACCAATATAAGAGGATCCTTACCAACCTGTATGAGATATAGTTTGGGATCTGCTTCACTATTGGTGAATCCCATGCTATGAAAATTCCCATTGATCCTCAAGAACCATGCCCTGGTTACTTACTTGAGTCCATATAAATATTTCTTCAACCTACAAACATGGGACTCCCTCCCATGTACCTCAAATCCTTGAGGTTTCTCTGTGTACACCTCCTCCTCAATCACACCATTAAGGAATTCTATCTTTCACATCCATCTGATGTGTCCTCCACCCCATAATTGAAGCAAGAGAAATAAAAACCCTGATAGAAGTGTACCTAGCGACTAGAGAAAAGGTCTCCGAATAGTCCACTCCCTCTTTCTGGGAGAACTCTCTTGTCACAAACCTCTCCTTTTACTTGTCGATGCTACCATCTGCAGCATGCTTGATCTTATAGATCTAGTTGGAAGTCACCACAGAATTCCCCTCTAGTCTCAAAACTATGTCCCGCACATCATTCTTCATGATGGAATGATACTCCTACATTATGACATCCCTCCAAACGTATTGGCCTGCTGCCTCCTCAAAATTGGAAGGATCAGAATCAATGATGCTACTCATACGCACCACATAGCTTGAAAACCTCTACAGAGGCCTGCTCTCCCTGAAAGTGCCCCTGGGTGCTGCATGCTTCTCTGCATCTCTCAAGGTATCTTGAATCCATCTAGGCCTCGTGTCCTCGTCACTAGGAGGGTCCACTGGATTTACTAACTCCTCTAACTCTTCCTCATGGTATGAAGGTGTTTAGGGGTCTGAGATCCCTTAAACTCAACAATAGGAACTTGAACCGCTTAAGAGGCCCAATTAGACTCGTAAGCGTTTGATGAGTGGTAAGGTTATCTAGATTCGTGATTTGGATGGAATTATCGATGGGATTTAATCATGATTGAAATATATGTCTTTTCTGTTATGCCTTTCCTCAGGATGTGCAATTCTCTTTTTGGTCCTTTTCTAACGTTTATAACAAAATAAAGATAAATATTTACTAGATGACAGAGGGAAGCTAACTATGTGCTGGGGGAAGGCTAGGTTGTAGGATAACCTTTATACTGTAGCATGCAGACGAAGAAGATCTAAACTACTTCAAACTAGAAATAATACCATTTTGATTAGAAAGAATTCAACATTTTTTGAGATAACAATACATAAATAAAATATATACATGGCAAGAAGTTAGCACAAGAAAAATCAATTTGCAATGATCTATTATCAATCACAGGTTAACACAATTGATTTCTATTCATCAAAGAGAATACAAGAACTGTTGCAACATTATAAGATAACTTCAAATAACATATACACCAACTCTTACTCAATATAACAACAAAGATTGAATCTGAAGACAGAGGTAATCCCCCTTGGTCCAATCACATTCACGCCTTAGATGATAGAAGTGTATTTGGTTCTAAACAAAACTTCTTAATTAAAATAACTTGCACATAAATAGTTCTCTTACAAAATTTCAGAAAAAAGTCTTTCTCTCCAAAACCATTGACCCTATGTCCAAGGTCGATGCCCTTATTTATAAAAAATAACTAAACTAAAAATAGTTACTAAAGTTGTGTTAAGTTAAGAAAACGCCACGTGGTGAATTCTATCTATCTATTCTCTTTTGCTTCTCTTTTGATCATCCAGTGGTTTTACTGAAGTGGATTTTTCTTCCCGTACTCTGACCACTTGAAGAAGATATCTTTGCATGTATTTTCATATGGGAACCTATGTTGATCCATCAGAGCATAGAGGACCTCATTTATATCTATTTCCCATTCATTATACTTGATTATCTTGACACTTAAGCATTGTAGGATTGCAAGATATTTGATCGGGGGTTCCATGAACTTCTTCACTTGACTCGGGATCATGCTTGAAATATGAGAAATATCTGCTTCCCATGCAAGGTCTTACTCTTCATGTTGTTTAAATATGTCATGAAAATCAACGAAATATTCTGGTGGAACAAACTATGGTTTGATGTTGTAGATGATGTAGTTCTTTCTTCATGGCGTCCACCTCCATTTCATCTATTTTTTCCCTTTCTAAAGTAGCATCAGTTATGACCATTCCTACTCCGATTAGCTCAATCATCTTAGCACTTTCTGTGTCGAACATTGTCTCCTCTGTGGTTATGAAAATGTGCTATTGAGCGTGAGATTCCCTTTCTTGATTTTTCTTCTCATCACAACTTTCCTTTTCCTATCATAAGAAATTGCCTGTATATTGACGACTTCATCTATTGGTTCAGGAATCTGTTGATCTCCCTATGGCATAGTACTACCCAGGCTTCATGCCATTTAGAGGTGTTCTATGGCAGGTTCTCTTAGCTCCTTAGCATAGGAAACTTCTGTATGTTATGGCGACATGTCTTCCTGCTGGTGTTCATTGACTGATGGAGTCTTGGTACTATATGGGGAAGTAGGAAAAGGATTGAAATTAGATGGGGGTTCAGCCGTTGAGATGTTGCATTTCTTATCCTTGTTCACCAGCACCCAAGTAATTATTGGAGCTGTCATTCCGAGGTTTTGTTCTCAATTGATCAAGACATTTAGTGTCCAGAGTTTTCCTAGCCTCATGGTCGCCTTCCTGGGGATTTGTGATCAAAACATCAGAAGTTGGAGAAAATGTTTCCCTTGGATCCTCCTCTTGTGTGATTGGTACAGGGGTTATGTGTGAAGATTCTGAAACTTCCTCATAGTCATATATGGTGATCAAATATATGAGGATAGTAGGCATACCCATACCACTTGATGCTCTTGCTGACCTTCATTGAGCTGTAGTAGTCACCGATGATCCTGCCTGTGGTGACATGGGGTTGGGGTTTTCTTGGTCGGCGGTCTCCTCTGGTAGAATTTTCTGTGAGCCATTTAGATATTCCTCAGGATGTTTTGTATCGTTCAGGGTAATACTCAAGGGTCCTATCAAAGAATTAAGTGGGGGATCTTCTCCAAATATTTGTATAGCTCTTTCAAATTCTTATAGTAACAATATCCCCCTCCTTCATGCCTCTGCTGCTTCTACTGCTCTATTTTCTTCTCTTACCCTAAGGGCTTCTTAAACTGTTTGTTCTATTGTCTCAACCTGCTCATCCATAGTCATTATTAAAAATTATTTTGGTCACCTCAATTATCACCTGACAACATGTGTACATGTTCTTTTAAATATTAAAAGAGACTTTCTCCATGGGAAAAGTGATTTGCTTTCCTCTCTAAAAAACCATGTCAAAGAAGGTCATCACACCCTACTATATGCATGGGGTGCAAAAATGCCCGATCATCACACTCTGCCCTAAACCTGGACTACGACGTTGTCGCATGTTTCTTGTGCATGGGGTGCGACAATGCTTAAAGAATGGGAAAAGTCAAAATTCACGAATGTTCTAGAAGGGAATCTTCTAGAAGATGAGGTGGCCTCCGATCGGTTTGGATCTTACCCGCTTCTTTGATTTGGTGGGATCATCCTAATCTCCTCATCCATCTCTCTTTCACACTATATAAAGAGGGATCTCTCATGGAAAAAGGCGAAGGTTGAATAGGCTAAGATTCGTATGGAGAGTTCTACTTCAGATTATGCTTGAGAGCTTTGATTTAGTTCTTCAAGTCAGATTGTGGATGTTCTTCATTCAAGGCATTGGAGCAAAGGTGTGTGTGTTGAAGCAAAGAGCCATTGAAAGGGGACCTTGCAACATCAAGGCATGGGCTGTATTCTCCACTTTCTATTCATTTAATACAATAATACATTTCTTGCCTATATAAGCATCTCGTCTTCTATTGTATAATTCCTTGATCATATACATAGACTTCATTAGAATATATATATCTTTGTTTTACCTCTTTGTTGGTCTGTGATTCTTAGACAGATTTACTATTCTAAAAACTCAGGAAGGATCTACAAGGATGATACTAGCGAGGATTAAGCGTTGTTTAAAAGGTATGTCACTTATACCTCACTAAACTAGTTCATGTGATGATGAAGTTTAAGGCGAAGTATGTATTCTGTTATGTTTTGTTCTAGTTTCTTGTGGAAGTTAGGGAGATCTATTTGTGTCTGCACTCACCGATTAGTCTGATAGCAAAATTGGTGACCATATTGGGGATACGACTTTCTTTTGGTTTTTTTTCCTCTTATTTTCTTTTAGCCTTCCTTATTTTGTTCAAATTCATTCTCTGAGTTTGTGGGTGATCCATCTAGACTCCCTGGGTCAGAAGGTTCAGTGAGAATTTTTTTCTTTCTTTCCATTTTCCTTTAGTTTTAGAGATCTTCACACTGTACTCTATAGACAGATCATGATGATCCTATGACGTTGTAATATACTAGTGCAGAACAGTGTGATGACATCACACTATACCCTATTGGCAGTATGCGGCGACCCTAGATCGTCGCACTGTGATCCACTGCAACCCACGACGATTCCTGTAGGAATTGTTGGAGAAAGCCAATTTTTTTTTCTACCCAGTTTTGCCTCAACTGTCTGGGATGAACTTCTAACACTAGTGAATGATTGATTTATAAGTTTAACGCTTGCATTTGATTAATTTTCGGAAATTGAAAGTTTTTCTTTGTAATTTTTTCAAGTTTTTCTTTTGATTTTTGTCACAAGGGTATAATCTCTAGATCTTCATCCTGAGTGCTTGCTTAACAAAGAATCTTTGATTTATTTGAAGTTTTGGATTTTTTTTACTTTCTAGATTGTTTATTGATTGAGAGACCATTTTTGTTTTGTATTTGACAAAAGGATTTCCTATCATTTCATTTTTGTCTACATTATAGGTTCGATTTGGGAGTAGTGTTGAAAGTGTGTTAATTTTTTTGGATTACTCTTTCTTTTCTTCATCACATATCTGATCTGATTTGAGAAATAAAACACTAAAGTCATTCTTCTTTTTAGTGATCTTTCACAAGAAAATTGTTGCATTCAAAATATTTGTTAAAAGAGAAAATTGGAAAATTTTGTAGCTTTTGATTATTTGGAATTTGTTCATTCAGAAATTGAGAAATTGTGTTTCGTAGCTTTTGTATTTCAAAAAGAGATACCTTCTCCCTACTGTAAATAGAGTTCATCGAATTGAAATATTGCATAATCATCTCTTCTTTCATTTTATCGGGTCAAGGTCACATACATCATCAGTTTCATTTCCGTTTCTCTTTTGAGTAAACAACAACCTTTAAAATACATTGTAATTTTAAAATTTATTAGCAACTTTTATTTTCTAGAAATTCTCTTCACCAACATTAGATAGGATAGAGATTTGGAATAGGTTGTAAGACACACTCTCCAAAGCATCAAAACAAACAATAGTATCTTTTGATAGGAAGAGTTCAAATCCACTTGCTACATTTTGTCTTGGGAAGCCCTTCTAACACAAGGTTCAATCATGAGGTCACATTAAGATTGACAGAGTTACTCACCTTGCTTTAACGGTCTTAGTGTATATATTGCACATATTATTGGGGGTCACTTGAGAATAAAATCTTGTGGGGACCTTCTCGAGTTGATTTCGGGCTAGATACCCTGCCCTTGCACGTGGATCATATTGTCATTTGTTTCTCCAGGCATCATTGTCGTAATTGGTAACCTCAGTAGCCTATATATTTAGGGTCTTTACACGAGGTGACTATGGAGGGGAAAGTCTTCATGGTACTTGGAATCGACGTTGGCCAAACTCACTCGAGATCCTTGGAGGGTATACCCATGATTATGTGTGGGAGCCTGCACCAAGGAGTAAGTTCGTTAAGCAGGTCTTTAATGTAACTTTTCCACCTGCTTTATCCCAACCCCTTCTTGTCTTGATTTCACGACGTTGTATTTCATCATCAACTAGTGACTTCGAAATAAGAAGGTTTGTTTTCTTGGTTTGATTTCTAGATTTTATTAGTGAGTGCTACTTGTTTCTCTAGTTGGCCATAGATTTGTTTCGTTCTTTATTTCGTGTGGCCAACATTGACCCTCTTCGTTCATGTAGGATGTAAGGGATACCTCCGGAAGATCCAGAAGATTACGTCCCTTTGCTTCCCAACTCACTAGAGGGATCTCCTGAAGGAGTAATTAATAACGAAGTAGCCTTTGATATTGGAAGTTCAACTCCTTTAGAGGAATCAATACTTCTCGTAAATTTGTTATTGAGTGTTGCACAAGATCCACATTTTCTTCGGATAAATTCATCAGGAGATCTTGTTGCTGACGAGTATATTGAAGTACCTACTAGACCTAACATAGAGTCTGGTGTAGACGATCCACTTTTTCAAAGTGAGTTGTTTAGAACATCGGTTCAAACTGCTTGAATTTTTAATCCTAGCTCTGTCCCTGTCTTGTATTTTTGGAGAACTTCTTCAAGACACGATTTTTTTGATAAACTAGGAATGAGTCCTAATCAACCTATGGCATCACAAACGTCTATGACTTCCACTACTTTTACAGTACCTTTAGATCATTTTACTAGCACAACCAATAATGTCATCATAGTTTCAGACCAATTGTTGGTTGGTTCTCACTCAATTCTCCCTCTCTAGATTGCTAGCTCTACCATGGTCCCACAAGTTACATCGATTTCTGCCGAAAATGCAGTTCTCACCCAAGATCCTATTGGAACACTGCTTCCACTTAGATCAAATCCATCACTACCAGCTAGGTATAATGCTTTGAATACTTCCATTTCTATTCCTTCCCAGAATCCATTTAGAGGGTCTAATATTTTTGTTCCTCCTAGGTATAATGTTGCCAGTCATTTTGTTCCTACACCTACCTAGGTTCTCTATGTGGGGCCTTACGTTCCTCCTTCACCGTCGCCTGGAGGATCTAATCGTCTTGGCCCTAGTATCTTCGATCATGTTGGAGGCCCCAGTTATTTTATCACTTCTGGTTTTCGAATTCCCATTGGAGGTCAACCTCAAGTTGTGGGGCAACCTCAAATTGGGGGACAACCTCAACTTGGGGGGAATCCTCAAGTTGGAGACCATAACCCAGTTTATAGGCAAAATATGCCTATATTACAATATCAACCTTGGAATCTTCCTTTCCAAGGGAATCAACAACCGTCTGGGGGGAAACATCCTCAATTTAATTCTTTTGTACCCCCTAATCTCGGACAACCATATCCAGGTTCTATGAATCCTATTTGGAGTCAAAATTTCCAGTCTAATGCTCCTTTCCAAGGGAGCCTACCTAATCAACCAAACCATGTTGGCTATTCGACTCAAAATCCTCCACAACCGAATCTGTCAGGACTATCTAACTCTCTACAAACTGCTTATGGTCCTACTGGTATACCTACAAGACTTCCTCCTCAAAACTACCAGTTTCCTCAAGTGAACATACAATTGCCTTTTCTTGCTACTTTGGATTTACCAGATTTATCTAGGATTTTGAATGATCCTATTTTTCGTTCTCCTTATTGGTCCATCATACCAGCCAAGTTACCATCCAACATTCCTAAGTTTGACGGTCGATTGGGAGAATATTCAAATAATCACGTCATGGCATTCCATCTTTGGTGTTCTTCCAACTCATTGATGGATGAATCTATAAGATTACGACTTTTCCAATGAACTCTTATAGGTTCGACAGCCAAATGGTATGTTGAGTTACCATGAGGATTATTTAATGACTTCAATACCCTATCCATGGCCTTCTTAATGCATTACCAATTGCCAATTCATTATGAGACATGAATTGAAATTTTGAGTTCATTTAAAAAATCCTCTTCCACTCATATTTCTGATCATATCCATGAGTGGAGGAGGATAAGATGCTTAATCAAAGTTCCCCTTCCTAATAAACTGTTGGCCAAGTGGTTTACCAAATCAATCATTAGTGCTATAGCTTGTAATGTTTCCATGGGTGGTGTCATCACTGAAGAGAGGGAAATTAGTCGTGATCAATATCTATATCTCGTTTATTCACAAATGGGCACACTATATAACTTGATCCTTTATGCTCCTCGTCCTTCTACGAATCCTACCCCAACACCTCTAGTGGCTTCTCATGTTGTTGATGGCATGATTGGCACTTTTCATGCCAGGAATCAGTCTAAACAAGACAGTCATACCAATCCCAAGTCTACTATCTCTAATGTATAAAATACTCCTAATCCAACTCCTTCCCCCAGTAAAACTTCTGAAGTTAATTCAGTTCAATCTACACCTATCGGTAAAAATCAAAATAAAAAGAAAGGGAAGGGTAGGAATAAGGAGGAAAAAAATAATAATCAACAATCTGAGAAACCCAAAACACAACCTGCTGATGACAAGGACAAACATAAACCTCATTATCCTTGCCTTATCTATGGTGAGGATCATTATACGAATGATTTTCCATGACGTGTTTAGGTTACTAAGTTCCTGCAAGGGATCGAGACACCTCCTACACCCGTCGTCTTGTCACAATCTTTTCCTTCTCAGCAATAGGCCCAATTGGTCATTAGTGACCAACCTTCTCCCTCTACCACATATTATGTACTTATGTGTATTGGTGACTCCAAGAAGAATGAAGTTGCAGTCGCAAATCGAGCCAAAGATTATTCTCCTTCAAAAGAAAAATTTGATGATTTACCACCTCTGTTGGTTCAACCTCCTCCACCAACTTCACCTCAAAACGGTCCTCTTCATCTCGAACTACCGGGCCTAGATACATTTCTTCATCCTCCTCCCAAGGGAATTTTTAGAAAGTCCTCATTTAATCCTCACACACGTGCTTCCCAAAACTACACTATTGTAGAAGACCTTGCACACACACCCTCTGCGATGTCAGCTCTTGAAGTACTTCAAAGTTGTCCTACTCAATGGAAGGCGTTGTTAAATGATATTGGTGGAATTGATCCTACCAATACCAATTTAATAATATTTGACTTGGAAGATCATATTCCAAGGCTTCCTCCTCAATTAGCATATTAGATCCAATTTGTTGTGGAAAATAATAATATATGTAGAACCGTTATTGATGAAGGAGATTCAACTTGCATTATGTATGTTACTTGTTGGAAATCTATTGGCTCTCCTGCCCTTGCCGAGTCACACAATACTCTTAAAGATTTTAATGGTACATGGTTTAAACCTTATGGTGTTCTTCCTTCATTGTCTATTATGTTAGAAGGTAAGGTGGTTAATGTTGAGGTTGAGGTCTTTGATGCACCTCTCGATTACAACCTTCTAGTTGGTCGTAGCTGGATTGATTCCATGTGCGCAATTGTTTCTACTCTTTTCCGCATGTTACGTTTCCCACACCAAGGAAAAGTCATTACTGTTGATCAACTAGCCTTCTTTAATTCTGATTCTCGTACTAGCAACGTAAATTTTATTTCGAAAACACCTCCCAGTTATGAGAATGTCGGCCTGGGTCTTTTAAAATATTCAACCTTGATGGGTACATTTCCTATTTCACCACCCGATATTCCTCCTCCTTTTTTCACCTCAATTAACATGATATCAACCACTGTTCGTGAAACCCCTGAGTCTTATGAACCATGGACAATACGTAGCTCTGGTGACTATCTTCATTATGATGAAAGAATGACTTTAAGTCCGGCGGAATCAACTTATCAAGCTATTCAATTGACAACTCCTTATCCTCTTTCTCTTGGTGATACATATCCTGGTCCGTTCCACGTGATCTTTCCTACTAATGAGATGATCATGATGGTCATGTCTATGGAAGATAATCCATGGGACGATGGGCATTTCGTTCTATTCTCTTCCTAGAACATGAGACCATAGAGAGTTACCAATGGGTTTCAACTCCATCTACCATTGTTGTTATTTCCTCTGTTCCTTAATCAACAGACGATGTTTTGTATGAAGGGAACTTGAGTAATATTTCACCTACCATTTCTCTTGACATATTGATTAAACCCAGAGTCGTGGAAAATGTTCATATCGGTGACTCATGTTCTACTGATGAGGTCCACACTTATAAAGCCCTTTTCCAAGAATTTTGTGATTTTTTTTCCCGAAGTTATACAAAAATGCCTGGTATCGATCCTGATATTGTTGTGCATGAGATTAAGACTTACTTGAATGCTAAAACCGTTGGACAGAGACTTCGCCTGGTACATCCATGCAAAGCTGTTGTTATTAAGCTTGAAGTTGAAAAACTTCTTATCCTGTGGCTTTGACTGATTGGATGTCCAATCTTGCTCCAGTTAACAAGAAACAAGGCATGATCCGCATTTGTGTATATTATAGTGATATAAACAAGGATTGTCCCAAAGACAATTAAAAAACCCCTTTCATTGACTAGATTGTTGACAACTGTGATGAGAGTGAAATCTTCTCCTTGATGGACGATTTCTCTAGCTATAATCAAATCAATATTTTACCTACGGATCAACATAAGAATGATTTTATTTTCCCTTGGGGAACCTTCGCATACTGGAAACTACCTTTTGGTCTCAACAATGTTGGTGTGACTTTTCAGGGCACTATGTATTACGCTTTTCACGACATTAATCACATCGTACAACTCTATCTAGACAATCTACCGATGAATTCTATGCATCGTCAAGTTCGCCCGACACATCTACGGGCCATTTTCCTACGCTGTTGTTATTATCACATACATTTGAATCCACACAAATGTGTTTTTTGTGTGGAATACAAACGACTTGGTTTTATCGTTTCTATACATGGGATTAGGGTAGACCCCTTGAAGGTTGAGGCTATTCTCAATTTACTTCCTCCTTCCACACTATGCTAACTCCAAAGTTTGCAAGGGAAGGCAAAATTTTTACGTCGATTCATTCCCAACTACGTTGAATTAACGAAAGGATTTACTTGAATTCTCAAGAAAGGTTACGATTTTGTATGGGACGACACTACCAACAAAGCCTTTGAATCTTTAAAAATCGCCTTAACCCATACACCATTGTTGTTTCCACCTAATTATAGTCGAGATTATTTCCTGTACTTAGCTGCTTCAGACTCTACCATTTCTATGGTTTTAGTCCAAGAGGATGATTCACAGGATGAACATGTTATATACTATTTGAGTCGGAGTCTCACGACTACCGAAACCAAATATTTACATGTGGAGACTGGCCTTGGCAGCTATTCAAGCTGTTCAATGTTTGCGTCACTACATCTTATTACATAGAACAACAATAATTTTTGATTGCAACCCCATGCAACATATCCTTACTCGACAATCACTGGGGGGAAGGTACTCTAAATGGATATTTATTCTCCAGGAGTTTGATTTGGAGTTTGAACACACCAAGTCAAAGAAGTCTTCGGTTTTTGCTGAATTGATATGTGACCTTCCCTCTACTGAAATAGAAACCGTGGTAGAGGATTCCTTACCTGAAGAATCCCTCTTTCTGATCAGTTTTGATGACATATGGTATGAAGATATTATCATCTATCTATAGAACCAAACTTTTCAACCTGATATTTCTAGTACATATCGTCATCGTATCCGGTATCAAGCCTGTCAATACATTATCCTTGGTGATACCCTTTACCGCCATGGTATTGATTCCATATTTAGACGATGTCTCACCTACAATGAAGCTGAGAAAGCTTTGAGTGACTGTCACTCTGGAGCATGTGGTGGTCTTATGTCTGGGTATGCCACTGCCCAAAGGATCTTACGAGACAGTCATTTATGGCCTTCATTGTTTAAGGATTTCATTACTACCATCCAGAAATACCACGTTTGTAAAACCTACAAGAATAAGATCTAATCTCACCCTACTCCTCTTCACCCTGTAGTTTTCGTCTATCCATTCGCTAAATGGGGTATTGAATTTATGACATGTAATCCTAATTTGACCAAGGGGCATGGATACATTATTGTAGCTATGGATTATTTCACTAAATGGGCTGAGGTGATGACTACATTTGATAATACTGGGAAAACTGCAAAATTATTCATATTCAATCATATCATTACTAGATTTGGTGTCCCTCAAGCCATCATTACTGATCACAATAGTCATTTTCGCAATTTCATGATGTCTGAACTTACTGAGAAGTTGGGTCTTTGACATGAAAACTCAACCCCCTATTATCCATAGGCCAATGGCAAGGTTGAAGAAATTAACAAAGTTCTCACTACTATGCTTCAACAGATGGTAGGAATTCACAAGTCAAATTGGCACATGATGTTGTTCTCAGCCTTGTGGGCCTATCAAACATCCGTTGAGTCTGCCATAGGATTCACACCTTTCCAGTTAGTATATGGTATTGAAGCAATTTTTCCGATTGAATGTGAAATCCCATCCTTGAAACTAGTTGTTGAACTTCTCCCTAACACCTCAACTGAAGAGGAACATCTTTTGTATTTGATGAAATTAGATGAAACCCATCGTGATGTTTCCTTATTCATTGAAACTCAGAAGAAGTGTGTCAAATATCAATATGACAAGCATGTCAAACCACGTGTATTCTTTGAAGGTGATCTATTTATTCTTTACGAACAAGATCGTGACTTACTAGGGGGCGGTAAATTCAATCCCATGTGGCGGGGACCTTATATTGTGAAATGAGTGTTGGAGGAAGGGGCTTATGAGCTGGTAGATTATGATGGAATTCCTTTGAGTGAACCCAAAAATGGGCTTTACTTAAAGAATTATTATGCTTAAAACCATTTTTGCATGATTGTTGTGTATGTTTAGTGTATCATACTCTTGTGTGCTTTTTCATTTTTGGTTCCACCTTTCAACTGCTTACCTTGAATTGTTCTTGGTTTCTAGATGTCAGTGTCTTCGCTACCCTATATCATCTTCGCTGATGGCACTAGTCATAGTACTCAAAACTTATCATCTGTTGCTTGGTCAATCTATGCAACTACAGATGAATTGATTAGTTTACATGGTGTTTTCCTTGGTCGTGCAACTAATAATATCACAGAATACAATGAAGTTATCGAGTTATTAAATGACATCGTTTCACTTGGAATACATCATATTATTGTACAAATTGATTCATAGTTGGTAGTACTACAGTTGAGTAATGTTTATTCCATCCGAAGTCCTACTTTGTTATGGTATATTTACGAATTCGCCTCTTGGAACAACATTTTGATTACATTGAATATCAACACATTCCTATATGTCTATATACATTGACAGATGCATTGGCTAATTATGTATTAGACAGACATTTGAGACATTTATAAATCCAATCACACTTTTTACAAAAACAAGTAATATGGTAGGAACTTTATATTTATAACGATAAAAGTTTACAAAAAGGGTTTTGTCCAGAGACCAAAATATAAAAAATATGAAGCTCACGGCTTCGTGTATAAAAATCATCAAGGATGTTGCTCGCTATAACAAGCAATTGCTTGTGCTACTCTACGGAGTAGTCGAACGATAGATGTGGATACACCCACTGTGTGGCATTAGTAGTGCCTAGGGAGCTCATCCATAGTAGTGTCAGGGACATGCATGGTCAGTCCCTCAAGGTTTTGTTCTACAACCTCGAGGTCGACAACATCCACTCCTGCTACAAAACCTCTCTCTCCACGTCTCTGGATGGGAGATGATCCCGACGACCGATAAGGCCACACATCTGCATTGATGAAAGCACTAGATTATTCACTAGATAAATAACACAAAAAACATGTTATATCAGTAAAATAACAAAAAAATTATATAAACAAAAAATTTCCTTATTACCTATGTCCCCCCACTAGGACCCGTCAGGAAGAGCCAGATCTGGATCTCCACAGAAATATACCATGTCATACGCATAATATTCTACCATGAGTAGTTGATTCCTCAACCATTGGAAGAATACATCGTCGTACTTGACGATGGGAACACCTCCATGTTGAGCCATGAGATCTACCCACCTTTTCATTCATGGATCCTGTGGAGCGGGTATACCCCACTCCACCTAAATACATAGGACAAGAACCCTCTCCAGAAAGAAGGATACCAAAATGGACCCATATCCAAATTGATTTAACCGACCATTTAGGCACTTGGTAATTTGTTTCTTCATGCTTTTTAGGACCCCCTCACACCAGTTGAAGACCCTAGGCTCCATGCATTCTATTCCATACTGAAAATGGATTTTCAAATCCATATGGGGAGCTGCACTCCCTGCCATGCGAGTAATAGTGTAAAGGATAGTCTGCAAGGGTGAATCCTAGACATCCTTGATAGCTACTTTTCCACTATGTTTCTCAGTACCTGGAACACAATTATGGCAGACGTAGTAATCCATAGGCTCACCTCCACCCCTGTTTCCTGTAAGTGACATCCATGAACCACAACAAGATAGCTCTGTCAGTAAATAGATATCCTCTATATCTATTGTGAGTGTGTGGACACCCACATGAAATGCCTTCTCGTTCACATCCCACATGTGAACCAAGTACTCTAGTAGTCTCAACTGGGCTCTCATCCCTTGAATCCTAAAGAATTTTAGTAACCCACTCTGCCTGAGAGCCATAACTGTTCCCGGGTCATTCCAAACGAACTAATATTCTTCTTCATTCTCTCGTTCATGCCACTCCAACATATTGACCAAGGAAAGCCTGCCAAGGAACAATAATATGAGATTAGAAACATAAAATTATTTCCTGGGGGTTTTTTCTAGTTAGGTTTATCTTTTTTTAATTTTTGGTTGTGGTCGTCGTGGGGCTACACATTTGCGCAATGCGATGTCATTGAACCTTGCCTATAGGGTCACCTACAATGTTCTTATATCGTCGCAGTTCATGATATAGGGCACCTACGACGACCTCAACGCACAAGTAGCCCCAAAAAATTGACCCAACACATAAATTTGACCAATGAAAATCAATTTTGAAACCATGAAAATATGAAGGAGAAGGAGATTACCTATTTGACGAAGACGATTCGTGAAATGATCCACCACACGCTCCACAATCAACAGTTGAAAATCGAGGGGGAAAAGGGATTTGGAGCACTATTTGGGTAAACTTGCAAATGAAATGGTAAAATTGTGTTTTTGGCCTATTTTATTGACTTTATCACTTTTTATTTGCAAAATTATATCATTTTTATATTTTATCCATGCCTAAAGTCTTAACAACTTGGAAAGTGTTGACTTTTGTAGATTAAAAAGTCTATAGCTGAGACGTTGGAACAAGGGTCCACCCCTTTTGGGTTTCTTTTTGTATATTTTTCACATGTCCAGATCCTTTTAGGGTTTTTTAGGAAAAACTTTGAGCAAAGTCTTAGTTCTTTCTCACATTGGTGAAACCATGAGAATGTAGTCGAGTAGTCTTTTTTCATTTTTTCTAACTCGTATTGGAAACACGAAAAACAAAACCTATGGAGTATCCTTTAAGCTCTTTTCAAGCTCCATAAACATGAAAAGATGGTTGAGCGACCTTGTTCTTTTAACGCTCGTAAAAGTGTTTGAAGAAAACATTTGATGAGAAATAGGTTATCACTTTTTCGGTCTCGTCAGATTAATTTACAAAAAAGGACCTGATGGAGTTCTCTTTAAGTGTTTTTCAGACTCTCTAAAATTGAAAAACCCCTGAGTTTTCTTTCCTTGGACTCATTAAACAAACATCGAAAAACCCATATGGGATCAAACCACTCCTTCTTAGGGTTCGTTAAACATACTCCAAGGGAGTCGTTCGAAGGATGAGCTTATATCTACAAGCATATGTTATCCTCCTCAAGCTTGCGTAAAAATAAAGAGGTACTCTCCAGAAATGGTGGGGGAAAATAAGGAAGAAATGTGTCTCTGTATTTGTGTTAGTGGCAGTAATAATCGCTCTTGAACATGACACCCCCCTTCATCATTGTACCCGGGTTGGGAAATCCATTTGTCTCTCGTTTGACCATCCACAAGTTCATATGTTAGGTCCTCCTTGAGTCAATGTTGCCAAGACAATTGTCATGTCGTTCATATGTTCAAGAGAAGTCAAACCTAGACAAGCCTTCTATCGAATCGACCATTTGCAGTTATAAATTTTATACCATGTCGGCCTTCCCTGTGTCAGTTCTGAATCACTTCATACTCTGATCTACCTCAAATCTGTTACATATTTCATGTCATTGATGGGAGATACATCAAGGCCCTCTTGTGTCGAGTCTTCTCCTGTCGAATTCAAAACATTATCTGGGAACAAGACTCAAAAATCATTTAGTACCTTACAGCTTGCATGCCTCAATGGCAAGTTTCTTCACTTTCAACAGTGGGTTCACATTATTGACCCATGATTGGAATATTCCATCGAGTGTTCTAATTCAACTCATTTATTCACATTCGTTGGATTGTACTAGGCTACCTTGGGATTCATTGACATCAATGGTGATCTCCCTCGCACTTGTTAATGGTTTCCATTAATGACCGGTAATCAAGTGGTTTCTACCATGTTCAACCTCGACACCTGTAATCACATGGCTAGATTCGTACTTTGAGAGATGGAAATGAAAAACCTAGATCTTATCATTTTGGTCCAGTTTGCGACGGAGTATTCATGAATTTGTACTGATACATAGATCCACTATGTATGTCTCGTGGCTATGTCCAAATTTGAATTCTGTTAAAGCATAGATCCACAGTGTATTCATGGTGGCTATGTTGAATCATGATGAAATGGATCCACAGTGTACGTTTAGTGGCCATGAATCACTTGCCACTTATGATTAGAGTCACTTGTAGTCTGATCATGGGAATGCCTACCTCAAAAATGGTATGATATTATGCATATACTTGTTTGTTTGCAGGTTCTTGATAAATGCGCTCCTTGTTTTCGACAAACACATTCTAAGAAGTATTTCATCTATCACGAGTTCCATTTTCATACTTTGGGGGGCATTTTGTTACACATTATTTTGGTCTCCTTAGTGATCACTTGACAACGTGTGTTCATGTTCCCTGAAAAATATTAAAAGATAATTTCTCCATTAGAAAAGTGATTTTCTTTCCTCTCTCAAAAACCATGACAAGGAAGGTTGTCACACCCTACTATATGCATGGGGTGCGACGATGCCTGATCATCACAATATTCCATAAACCTATATTGTGAATTCATCCCATGCTGCTTGTGCATGGGGTGTGACGATGCTTAAAGCATGGGAAAAGTAAAAATTCATGAATGTTCTAGAAGCTGAGGTGGCCTCCGATCAGTTTGGATCTTACTCGCTTCTCTGATTTGGTGGTATCATCCTAATCTCCTCATCCATCTCTCTTTCACACTATATAAAGAGAGATCTCTCATGGAAAAGGATAAGGTTGAATAGGATAATATTTTAATGGAGAGTTCTACTTTAGATTATGCTTGAGAGCTTTGTTTTAGTTCTTCAAGTCAGATTGTGGATCTTCTTCATTCAAGGCATTGGAGCAAAGGTGTGTGTGTTGAAGCAAAGAGCCATTGAAATGGGACCTTGCAACATCAAGGCATGGGTTGTATTCTCCACTTTCTATTCATTTAATACAGTAATACATTTCTTCCCTATATAAGCATCTCGTCTTCTATTGTATAATTCCTTGATCATATACATAGACTTCAATATAATATATATATATCTTTGCTTTCCCTCTTTGTTGGTTTATGATTCTTAGACATGCTTACTATTCTGTAAACTCAAGGAAGGATCTACAAGGATGATACTAGCGAGGATCAAGTATCGTTTAAAAGGTATGTCACTTATACCTCACTAAACTAGTTCATATGATGATGACGTTTAAGGCGAAGTGTGTATTATGTTTTGTTTTGTTCTAGTTTCCTATGGAAGTTAGGGGAATATGTTTATGTCTGCACTTACCGATTAGTATGATAACAATCCTCGCTTTGAATCTGGTCATATTGGGGTTAGCCCTTCTATGGAGCACCTCCTCCCAGTCCTGGGTGCCCTATGTAAATATTTCATCTTCAAAACTCTCATGAACTTATGACTAATAGGAGGATACATGCGACGTGTGATGCATAAATAAACACTTTGGATCATTCTTGCAAAAGTGGCATGTGAGGAGCCGATACTCAAGTTGATTTAACCCTTCTTGTTTTTCTTGTGAAATGTCTTTGACCATATAAATTCCTATATAAAAACCATAGGGAGTGAAATCTCTCTTCTTATCCTTTACCATAAAAGAATTATAACCTTTTAAAATGGCCTGGTAACAAATCTCTCCCAATATGAGACGATCCAGGATATGAATGGGGAGTAGGTGGGGTGCACCAGTAGCTCCAAACACTCTGATATAGGTGCTTGTCTCTTCAAAGTATGAGTGGCCAACTTTAGATATCATATTTTTGGCCACCACTGAAAGCCTAGGGCATTCCTTTCCAAAGATAATGAAGTATATTCTATCTATAAACCCATAACATATCATGGCATACGATCTTTTGTACCTATTCTCCCATAAGATACTGAAATAAACATGTACAGGAAATTCAATAATATGCCAGCTTAAATTCATACCTGCAAAAACGTTTCTTGCGCAGATTACGTCCAATAGGTAGGATGCCATGTAGAATATTGGAACTTCTCCTTCCTTCGGTGTTTGGGCCTGTAGGATATTAATACTCACTTTTTTGGAAATAATGTCTCCCCAATTGAAACTACTCTTGAAAATCACCACGGTATACTCCAAGTGCATCCAAGCTTCTGAAAATTTTGAGAAAACCTTTTCTCCATATAATTAGAAAATCAAAGCCATTAAATACATGTAGGGATCTCTAAGATTTAGCGTGTTGTACTAGCTAGTGTTTCTGTTTGTGAATGTTTTTTCCTCTTTCCACCATGACTCTAGTAACCTGTTGGTGTCATAATACTCATAAAATTTGACCACAAAATCTGTGTTTAACCTTTCCTCTGGGTACTTGAGTTTATAAAACTTTTGTACCTCAATTGGAAGGAAAACACCAACACATTTCCCTTCGCATTGTTGATCGTGCATTTACTTTGTTTGTGTGGTCAATTATCCATCCTAATATTTTGATGTAGGGAAGAACTAGGGTCCAACAAGCCACCCTGTGCAGATATGATCTCCTGATGTTTCGGAACACTTGATCATCCAATATTATGACGTTCATGTTGTTGTGAGGTGTGAACTCCGGGTAATCCTCCTGAATGAGTTTTCTATACAAGTCTCCCCAATGCGGGAGTACCACTTTAGATCCAGTGCTTGCCTCTATTTCATGGAATGCTGAAGGTTGGGTAAAATCCTTTTTGGTAGATGTGTGGATAACTGATTCCGTCTTTGAGATAAAATCAAGCTCTTTTCCAGTGCCTGGTTGTTGCACCCCTTTTGTCACCTGAATGAGCAAAATAGGGATGCCTACAAGCCCAGTTGGGTTATCTAGGAAAGACAGTAGTGAATGAAGGAGTTAGAAACATCAAGCACAAGGAATAAATAAATAACTAAGCAAAGAACAATAAAAGAAACTAAACTAGAGTGCATAAGAACAATAAAATTGAAAATAAACAACACTCATGCCACCAATGGATAGGATTGTATTAGTGGGAAAACACCAAAGAGAAAGGGAGACATATGGGTCCCCTCTTCCTCCAAGGGAGGGCTCTTGGACCCCCAAATATTGATCTCTTCTTACAAGTAACAAACTAGAATGAAATGGTGAAGAGAATCCAAAGAACATTCACTCAAGAGGTGATATGAATGGCTAAATGAAATGGTGCTTGTATACTCTTGATGAGAAAAGAGGATTCTCCAAGAGAATATAAGTAGCATAACAATACAAATGAATTCCTTAGAAATATAGTGCACCCATGCCCTCCTTTTATAGCATAGCTTTGAGGCATTATGCAACTAGTTCTTAGAGTGAACAAGGGGTCCTTTAGGGCACCCTTAGGTCTTTGACCAACCTCCCAGTCGGATTCAGCCAATATTTGTTTGTCAAATCGACTTGGAAGCTGAACCAAAGGTGGGTGGAAGGTCGAACAATATCATAAATGCATCATTCTAAGGGGTGCATGGTTTTTTGCGTCCACAGTCGTGCATCATGCACATGTGCGTTTTTCTTGCGTTTCTAAATGGCGCATGTGCGCGTGCTCCCTGTGTAGTCCTAGCACATGATGGTTTTATAACTGGTTGTTATCGTTTTGGAGCTTTTGGAAATGCATTTTTAGTCCATGAGTGAACTAATGGGTGTTTTGAAGATGTTGGATTTTTGTAACCATTTGCGGATGAAATTTCGGTGATAATAGATGTCCCCTGATGTGTGAGGTTAGGAGCATACGTATAGCTGAAATACATCAATGTTTCTTCTACTTAGAGTACCTGTGTAAGAAAGAGCGTTGTGGGGAGTTTCAAAAGAGACCAATTGGGGGGAGAGGGGAACCTGTAGGACCCAAACCTTTCGCAAGGGGTGAAAAAATAAAACTGTGTACAAACGAGGAGGGCATGCCCCATGCTCATGTCATGTAACTCAAAAATGTGTAATGCAGTAACTGAGGCTATGTGTTGATGTAGATTACTGCAACACCCTCCGAGGTAGTTTGATAATGACAGAGGACAATTCTGATGGTGAACAAACTCTGAAAAAGGTAAGGACACTTGTGAGAAGTGTCGATGATATGTAGACATTGATAGTCTATCAAATTTCATAGGTCCTTGACATATATAAAAACAACTGCAATATTCGCAAAGTAAGACCCACCACCACATGATAAAGTGTTGAAGTCGAATGTCATGGGGGTCAACGATAACAGAGAGAAAGGATGGTTCTCTCTGTGCTGTCTGAGACTCCGCATTATAAAGGTAATGAGAGCCAAGATATTGTTACCCTTCTAGGAACTGTGTTGATGTCGACAGAAAGGGAAACATGACTCCAAGAAGAAAAGGGCTTCATGAAATCCACTGGGTAAAATCAGGAATTGAGGAGTAACATGGATAGAGTGGAGAGAAAGGGAGACTTAAGGCTACCCTTGGTTGGGGGATTTGTGAAGGAGAAGTGGCAACAACCCTGAAACTGAATCTAGTATCAGGGGGATGACTAGATTGGGGTTAAATTGTGCCAGAGGCATGAAAAAGTAGACAAACTCAGAGATCATGGGTACATGGAATGTGGGATTCTCAAGGTTTATGGAATATGTCAACAGGAGTAGAAGATAATGTATGCCCCAACCAAGGGCGACATGGGTTTCTTTAGTCGAAAAAAGGAATGTCTCCAAAAGTCACGACAAAAAACTACATAATGGATGAAAACAAAGGCTTTGTACAGTTACCAAAATAAATAAAGAATCAGTTGGGAGAATTGTACAGATACAGAAATGGGAGCCCTAATGCAATATGGCTTGGCCTATGAGGGTGCAAGTTGCATGGAAAGTAGGTGGAGGGTGGGGGCCCCATAGGTGGGTTTCTGTATTAGGTGAAATGAATGGAGGAAAATATGTAGATGGGAAAACTAATGGTGGATGAGATGGAGGGCTAATGATACTACGAAGGTGCAGTCAAAAAGGCCAATCGAGGCGAGATTACATGGGATTCCATTATGGGGAAGTTAGAAAAATGAGGAGAAGGAGCATGCGGCTAATTCTCGGGAATGCAATGAATAGGAGGACTCCCAGCCCTAGGGGGTGAAAGAAACATGAGTATCAAAGTGAAGGGGGGACTATGAATGGGACAACCCATGGGGGGGAGAGTTCTACCGGGTGACAGTACTGAAATGCAATGGAGGTGTGAGTACCGAAGATCTGGATGGGGGGACCTTAGAGGCAAATATCAGAGGGTGTGACTGGGAGATGCAATTTATATTTAGAGGGAATGATTACATGCTAGTAGCGATGTTATACCTAAAAGGGTCGTGCTGATTTGTGGTGACCAAGTACCTAAACACCAAATAACTGACGTGAACAATATCTAAAGATAAAGAACATATAATAGTTATTTGATAATTTTGAGCATAAGCATGCATACCTGTGCATGATGTGAGAAAAATTCTCCCCGGGGGCCGAAGATGGATGGTGGCCCGAGGACTGTGAGCGTGTAGGTGGCAGGATCCTGGTCCTATGGCTGAAGATAGATCAGAAAACAGATGCACAGAGCTCTCGAAAATGATCCTAGAATTTTTGGCAAAGAGACTATATATAGTTGTAGGGCCCATATTGCCACTTCATTTGTACCTGTGGCCAAAGTGAGTTTTGAATAAGAGTCATTTGGCGACGCCTATATTCAATGATAATAGGAAATTGATATGTGAAATGATCAAGTGATTCACATAGAGAGAAAGGACATCTCATACGTTCATTGACCGAGGTCGTGACATAGTGGATGTCAGTGACATGCGTGTGAGATGATGCGGGTGGAGGAGGTTCTTGCTGGAAGCTCTAGTGGACGGCCATTAGAGTATATCGAAATTGAGGTAACGTCGAGCAATGGTGGGTGTAATGGCCATACTCGAAACAGATGGCACATGCGAATTTTGTCCGCAACCCTTTGCTACCTATGTTAGTGGGTGTAGTGGTAGCATTGGAGGAAGTGATGAGTGGTGTCGGTGCCCATGGAAGTTGAATTAAATTGCATAGCTCGGGGAGAGATGGGCACTTATTAGTGGGGTGTCCATATTTCTCACATAGTGCACAAGGAGGATCAACTCGTGGTGGAAGTGGAGCACCGGGCTCTTTCTTCTTTTGTCTGCCCCCAACTGTAGCAGGGATGCTAGTGAGTGGGGGTGTGGGTGGGATGGTGGTTGGAATCTTCATCGAGATTCCTTCTATTTGGGGAGGAAGGGATGGTTGAGGGACCATCTTAGGTGGATGTAGATACCATACTGTAATTTCCAGCACCATATTGGGAAGGGTAAGCGTTGTGGCTACCTAAAAAGCTTGTACGCCCGGTGGGGGGTAAAAGAAGGGGATTTGGGTGATGGCTTGGGGAACTGTCTTCCAAACCAAAATGTGGCCCTGGGAGAGGGTATAGTCAAGAACATGGGTATATGGGGATTTCTTAAGGGATTCCTGTCGAAGGAGCTCTGCGACTAGTGGGACGTCAGATAGTAATGAATCCCCTGTGGGAGGAAGGATATCTCTAGTTTTTGTTCCATTGGATGAGATGACACATACTTGTGCTGAGGGATGTATGAGTGGAGTTGCTCCATGGTATGTCCCTCGCAAGGATGGGTCTTTGAAAATTTCGGGACCCATATCAATGAGGGGGTAGGTCTCAGAATTAGTGTGAACGAGAGGTAAGATGTTATCAATGTTGGAGGAAGGTTTGGGCTCATAATGTGACACTTGGTCAATAATGACGATCTTCCCGTTGTGAGGGAACATCATTGTGAAAAACATAGAAGAGGCCACAACCTTCATCGAATACATGTAGCTACGTCCGAAAAAGACGTTGTAATCAAGCAGAGCATCGATAACTTAAATGCCAATGATGATAGTTTTTCCCCCGAGTTCAACGAGGACATTTTGGAAGAGTCCCTCAAGAGAGGAGGTTCGTCCATCGTAACCCCTCAAAGTAATAGTGGATGGTATGATCTCAGGAGAGCCAATTTTCTGCCAGACAGTTTTGGACATGATGCATGTTGATGCACCTTCATCAATAATGCAACAGTGAACTGTGATGTTCCAGATTTTAATCGATATTTGGAAAGCAACCAAAGAGGGGAGACGAGGTTCCCCACTATCGAGATCAAAGGTGATGAGTCAAGTATCATCAGGGTCGACTACCCCTAGAGCAAAAATTAATCACTTCCATTGAGTAGGACAGGTTTGAAGAAATTCTAAGACTGACATGGCAACGAGGGATTGTGCCAATTCATCGACCAGACTATAATTGTGGGCCGCCCTAGCCTAAGGGTTGGTGACATTTCGTCATAATGGGATGCGAGGAATACAGAGGGGTGTGTCGGTATTAGGGTGAGGGATCATCAAAGGTGGGCCATTTGTGACTGGGGTGGCTTCTAAGGTAGTGGGAGTAGGGTCAGAGGGTGCATTGTGTTATCACTCCAAGAAACCCTTTATGGTTGCAGACCAAAGGTGCTTGGTAACTTAAGAAATGTATGTTTTTGTATTTTGTAAATGTGGATCAATGGGATAACTCAATTCAACTTATGACATTCAGACACCAAAATGATAAACAAATAGACAGTGCTCTCAAAGATTGATTAATCAGCAGATAACTTTTAAGTGGGTGAAGAACAGATTGTAACTAAACCAGTATGATGTAGGGTCTAAGAGACAATAAAGAAATCTATTATCAAGCTATGAGCTAAACAATGGGATAACAACCATTCAAAGCTTGACAACACATATAATAGTGTAGAAAGAAAGATGGAAAGATGACATCAAAATTGAAAGGAACCTGTGATCTGTATTAACATAAAAAGTCTGAGTACAATAGCAGATTACTCTATCCAAAATCGAACCCCTTAGTGCTCCAAATGTCTTTGGATTTATAGCCTCTTACAATCAGTTTCAGATCCTAAAACAATGGATCTGATATTCTAAAAATAGAAATTCAAAACTAATTCACAA
>SNQJ01S0049698.1:28211-49246 GCA_010110895.2 Picea sitchensis
AAGGGGACCTTTAGGGCACCCTTAGGTCTTTGACAAACCCCCCAATCAGATTCAACCGAGATTTGGGTGTCAAATCAACTTGGAAGGTGAACCGGAAGTGGGTGGAAGGCCAACCAATATCATAAATGCATTGTTCTGAGGGGTGCATGGATTTTTGTGTCCATAGCCATGCATCATGTGTTTTTGTTGTATTTATGAATGGCACATGTGCACGTGCTCCCTGTGTAGTCTTAGCGCATGCTGATTTTATAACTCGTTATACAGTTTTGGACCTTTTGGAAATGCATTTTTGGTCCATGAGTGAACTAATGGGTGTTTTGAAGATGTTGGATTCTTGTAACCATTTGTGGATGAAATTCTGATGATAACACTGGTGTAGACCCTTTGCAAACCTTTACTTCCTTAATTTTGGGCGTTCTTCATGAGCGCCTGGTTGTTGGATTTCTTGGAGGCATTTTCCTGCAAAAAAAAAAAATATATAGTGAGTTTCCAACCAACCAGTGAAGTGTTATTGACACAAACGTAGGTGTAGAACTGATAAATACAATGCTTACCTCTTCCTCGCAAGAGATTAACCTAGTTTTACTGGTAATCAAAGTCGAAGAGTGGGATGTAACCTCCTCAGTGAGGTAAGTGATTTGTGAACAAAATACCATGTTTGGGAATGACCTTGTAAATTTAAACAGAAAGTATACTTACCTTGTCATGTCAAGTCTTAAATTCAGAGGTGTAAATGTGGTCTTCACAATCTACCAAATAATCCACATCATGCTAATGATTAAATGCAACACCGACTGATGGAATAGGAGCATATTATTTCGTATTTCATCGAAGAATTCAAATTTCAATGGTTGACCGACATGCGGGATCGTGGTGTAGGTTGCGCGAAAATTTAATTTGTCTATCAAAACACATAATTCTCTCTTATCTCAACTGGAGGTGTCCCATCGAATTACCAAGCCTTTTCATGTTCACAAGAAATTAGTATGATCGGTGTCGGGAAAATAGCAAGGTATTTTGAATGGAAGAACAACATGGATCAACCAGGATTTTCTATGTAGAATGAAGAAGGTTCGATGAAAAACCCCAACGTTTGGTGACCTATCCGTCTGCCGATAGTTAATGAGTGAATCAACATTGACAAATTTTCTTAGACATTGTTTCATTGATACCTTTAGGAAAAAATTCCGACGCCGACCAAAACTGTCATATATAGCTGACGTGAAATGCTGACATGGAAGTATGGATATGACACGGGGAACCTCAAAAGACGACACGGGGAAAATATTGAGTCATACAGACTATTTACGTGGCAAAGACATGTGGCTTTTGATTTTTAACTCTACGTGAGCAACATTTTTTCAGCATCAATGGTTTTCTTTAGACATACATCCCTGACTACAACATCCTATCATGCCGATGCCGACGATGTATCGTTGATCATTGATCGTCGATTTGTGATGGTTAATGTTTTGTAGTTTCGTCCCTCGGATTTCGTCGATTCCGAAAATGTATCGACGATTTGTTGTGGTTGTCCATATTTGTGATTTATATATTGGATCTCACCAATGTCAAAAATGTATCAATGATGTTAAAGAACTGTACTATAGACCAAAATTTGTCGATCAATGACCGTTGAAAAAGTTTAAACTGTGTACATTTTAGGCCCTTCATGCCATGTTACTAAGACAATCAAACCATCAATAAATTCAAACCAATCAAGAATAATCGATAACAAGACTCAATAACAACATATAAATCCATCCATCCCACAAAACTCAGTTTGATTAAAAAATGATAAGTGGTACCCAAAAATAAAGAAATTATGCAAAGTCTTTTAGGGTGTGTTGAGTGCTCAACAAATGGTGATTCTCTAGGAGAAATCAGAATCTCTACTCCTTCCCTTGTACTTATCCTATGAAAATTGGTTGAGAAACCCTCTGGATTTATTCTATTCCTTTTCAATAGAATCTTTTCTATCAATGTGTACAAAAGTTCCTGGGTTCGCAAATCCAGATCTGCCTGTGGAGTTTGGACTTTCCACCCCCTTTACGTTTAACCTCAATCCATGTCCTCTCTAGAAGAGAGTCAGGTAGGGAGTCCATTCGTGTGAGGCATTTTAGATATCATTCCTTTATTACAGTGTTTCTTTGCTGCCAACGAGTGTTCATATCCTCGACAGAGTCACCTTGACATCACATATCTTGCTTTGCTGCTAGCGAGAATCCATAGCCCCGACAGAGATATCTACATACCCTCTTAGACTTTACACTCTTTTTATGGATCGTATTTTTCCAGCATAAATTCCAAGAGTGAGTCAAAGAGGAGGATATATTTTTTTAGGACAAGGTGGAAGTGTTAAGGTGGAGCTTTTCCTGGCTCTGTCCATAGGTACATGTAATTATTTCCATCTAGCCATCTTTCCATTTAGCGTTACTAGGACACCAGGTAGATATTTCATTAGTTCCCCGGGTAATATTCTTACAAAGAAAAATATGATTTTGAAAATTTGTATTTTCCCAATGTATCTTTTTTGGCATGTAAGTGTAGGCCAAGAGAAGATTTTTCTTTACCGTTTTATTAAATTCAACCATTACTTTATGAAACACAATTTAATTAAAAGAAAATAACAAGAAAAATAAAGAAATAAAAAAGAGTTCGTTGTCGGTCTTCCCTAAACCCACACACTCATCCTGATCAAAATGTATGCTAAAAAGAAACATAAACTCAAACAAAGCATCAAAAGACACATTTTTTATTTTTACTTTTAGGAGAAGTATTTTTTTCAGGCTTGGCCATTCACCAGGAGCATGTCAGATTCCCCCCTCAGATTTTGCAACCGGTATGTGCCTACCTCGATCTTCGCTTCCACTTGAAAATGTCCGAGCCATAGATTTTGTAACTTTGAGTGTTTTCCTTTGGACTCTTTTTCTTTATCCCACTTCAAGACTAGGTCACCTACCTCAATTTTTTTTTCTTTGGCATTATGTCTGTCGAACCATCTTTTAACTACTTGCTAATGAGTAGTGAAATTAACTTTAGCCTTTTCTCTTTTTTCATCCAACATGAGAAGGGTATCAATCCTTTGTTGTAGAGCAGATGAGGGATGACCTCTTGATGCCTGGGAAAGCTGTAAAGATGGAAGGTACAATCTATTTGGAATAACAGTTTCTTTCCCATTTACTAGAAAGTAAAAAAAGTTTCCTATGGCTTCTCTAGGTGTTACTCTATCAACCCATAAAGAATTATGAAGTAAATTATGCCAATTCCTCTGATTTTCAACAACTATTTTTTTTTTTAAATTCTCACCAGGTTTTTATTAGTTGACTCTGCTACCCCATTCCCTTGTGGATAGTAGTTTGTAGAATATCTTATTATGATCCCCTTATCAAGGGAAAATTTGGTCAAGCACATGGAAGAAAAGTAGGCAACATTGTCAAAAACGAGGACAGAGGGCATCCCAAACCTTGTTATTAGTTTTTGTTCTAAAAATTGGATCACTACCTTTTCATTAATGTGCGTGATAGGGATAGCCTCTATCCACCTCGTGAAATAATCTATACCAGTCAATATATATTTATGTTGTTTCGAAGAATTGAGAGTAATTTCTCCTATGACGTCTATTCCCCATTGCTCGAATGGTATGGATATGGCCACCAATTGGAGTGGAATGACTACTCTCTTTTCCCTACCGACACTTACTTAACAAGATTTACATTTCCTAGCATATGCATGAGCGCCCTTGAATAGAGTAAGCCAATAATAACCAATCCTTAGTATTTTGTGAGCCGTAGTTTCTCTTGCAAAATTTCCACTCGTTGGACAATCATGGAGTTCTCTCAGTACATTTTCTGCATAATCTTGTTCAAGATGTCTAAGGAGTAATCCATCAAAGTTTACACGAAAAAACACATAATTTATGAGGCAATATTGAGCGGATTTTAACCTGAGGGATCTCCTTTCTCTAGGGTTTAGTTTTTCTGGACAAGTTCCATGATGAAGAAGATAAGACAAGTTTCCATACCAGGATTCTTGCCTGGGAGGTACATATAAGGCTTCACCACACCATAATGATAACTCATTTTCCCAACCAGGGTCTTCTGTGTTCATCATATCTTGGTCTTCAACAACCAGTTTACACAATCCTTGAACTTTGACTATTTTGGCAGGTTTTATGTCTAGATCAAATTCTTGGACGACTTCCATCCAATTTCCCCTTCCTTTTCCCATCGCTTGTTGAGTGAACAAAGATCAGATCACTGGATGAGGTACTATGACTTTAGTGTGATTCTTTAGGATATAGGAGCTGAAGTGTTTGACTGCTTTAGATACTGCATAAGCCTATTTTTCTATAGCAGGGTAGTTCAGTTCAACTTTTTGGAGGTTGGTGCTCATAAAGGATATTGATTCTTCATTGTTTTCATCATCCTTTTGGGTAAGTACTGCAACCAAGGATTGGTCAGAAACAAAGGTATAAAGAAAAAAATATTTGCTAAAATCAGGGCTTCGTAACACTGGTGCTTGGGAGATGGAAATTTTGATATTATTGAAAGCACTTTTCTTATCTTCATCCCATTTAAACTCTGCATCTTTGCGAATCATTATTTGTAAAGTTTTGACGGTTTCGGCAAAATCAAGAGTAAATTTTCTTACAAAATTGATTTTCCCAAAGAAATATTGCATGGCCTTTTTATTGTGAGGCAAAGGGAGTCAAGCTATCAATTTTATCCACTCAGGGTCAATGCTTATTCCTTCTTGAGATATAATATGACCTAGTATCTTCCCTTCCTCTATGCCAAAGATGGTTTTCTTACGGTTCAAATATATTCCATATTTCCTACATCTTTCGAAGATCTGAGTCAAAATGCTAAATGTGGTCTTCTTTATTTTTTTAGTATACCGTTACATCATCTAAATAGACTACCACCCACTTGTTAATCAATCCCCGAAAATATACATCCATGGGCCTTTGGAAGGTCTCCCCTATGTTAATCATCCCAAAGGGCATGCGTTTAAAAGAAAAGGTTCCCCACTTGGTTTGAAAGGTATTTTTTAATCGACCATCTTCTGAAACCAGGACCTGTTTATATCCTGAGAAACCGTCTAGGAGAGAAAAAATTTCAAAGCCGAATATTGTCTATACAAGTTGTTCCATGGGTGGGATAGGGTAGTTATCTTTTTCTGATGCTCTGTTAAGGTTTCTAAAATCCACACACAAACATATCTCCCCAAACTTCTTTCTAACAAGCACCAGATTGGCTACCCATGCAGAGTGTCTTACCTGAAAGATAATCTTGGCATCTAATAATCTCTTCAGCTCTTGATACATTAGAGGTTACAGAGATGAGTGGTACATCCTAAGCTTCTATTGGAAGGGTTTTATTCTAGATTTCAACGGGATTGTATGCTGGATAATGTGAGTATCATACATTTTCAATTCTTGGTAAGACCAAACAAAGACATCTTGATATTCTTTAAATAGTTTAAGATAAGCCTTCTTGTCTTCTTTGGAAACTGTCTTGCCTAGGTTGACATTCTTGGGATTCTTAGGGGTGCCTAGGTTTATAGTTTTGTATATAGGGTATGAGCTCCATCTTTTTTCATTCTTTGGTCCCCTGAACCTTTCCCTCAAGTCAAAAAGGTTCTTCAGATTAGCCACTCCTTTTGGTATCGCGTGGAACTTTGGTTTGTTACTAGAGTGACATGTTCCCTTCTTATGTTTGCGGATATTTGATTATGTGAGTAGTTCTTGGAATATTTCATCATCAATGGCCAAATCTTAAAATTCTCCTGGTTAGTTAGGAAATCTACAATTTGTTCATCCCCTTCAAAGACTTTCCAGTTAGAAATGATGTTAGGTATCGATGGTTTGTAGAGCAGTTCTACTGAAAACCTTGAGGCTTCATAGTATTCTAAATGAGATAATCTTGAGGCCGCGGTGTCTAGAGCATCAATAAGGGTATTTTGCATCCTAGGAACAACGATAATGTTGAATGCCTCAAAATTGTCTATTAGTGTGTGCACCTCTTGCTGGTAATTTATTAAGTGAGGTGAATTGCAATGGATAGTATTTTTTACTTGCATAACGATAATTTTGGAGTCTCCAAAAAATTTCAATTCTTTGATGTTTAAGTCGATGGATTTCTTTAGTCCCTGGACTAGAGCTTCATATTCAACAATGTTATTAGTGCACTCAAATTCTAATATGCAGGATAAGAATTTGTGTTTCCCCTTTGGGTCATTGAGGATACATCATGCTCCCGAACCTTCTTGCGATTTAGAACCATCAAAGTACAACATCCAAATTTGTGGAGGGGAATTTCTAACTTCTTTATGTCTAGCTATTTTTTCAATTTCAACCTATTTGTTTGCTACATCTGTTGGAGAATCTTGACAGAGGATGCTTTCTTTTGAGGCCGCTAATAACTCTATTTGAAAAATCATTTCGGATTTTTGTGCGGAAGGAATGTCAGACACGTGGGGGGAAAAATTACCGAAATTAGAATCACATGAGTAGTTTCCTAACATAGGGAACTTTGTTGATGAAGGTTCATTTGGGGCCTCTAAATCAGTGACTCTATGTTTGAGGTATCTTTCTCTATCTATCCTGATCATGTTTGGATGTATTTTTAATGGAAACCAGAGGTGAGCCCATTTAGTACTAAAGTATTCGTTTAATTTCTCAGACCAATCTTGGCTAAGTAGCATTCCATAAGCCTCTAGGATGTCTACCACAATTATGTCAATTAATTGAACAAATTTTGGGTGCGTAGCAATTCTGATCATGAAATATTTTAGATCCCCAATGACCTTTACCTAAGTCCTATATAGTTGTATAACATGTTTAACACTTTTGAGTGGGGTTGCGTTCAATTTCTTGCAAATTGACAATGACATGAAATTTGAAGATGCCCTTGAATCGACTAGTCAATTATGTAGATTTATGTTGAAAACTTCAAACGTAAAGAGGAAGGAGAAAAAAAAGGCCTTCCTCTTTTGTCTAAAGAGAAATCATTCACAATTGGCTTATTTGTTAAATCTGTGGGATATGGGACCTCACTTTGATCAGTGCTTGTCATAGGGGTATCTATTGATTTTAAGGCATGTAACAAAAAATCCTTTTGTTTAGGGATCCTACACATGTCCATGAAAAACACATTAGCCTTAATCTTCTTCAAGTCTTCTACCGCATTGTAGTCTAGTTTAGGAGCTTTCTGTGTGTGTATGTTTGTGGGGTTTCTTTGGGGAGAAAATAATGGTTTGTGGTGATCGATCGTTGGTTTACCTCTAGATAACTGAATAGTGGTGAGATTACTTTGGACATGTTGACTTCTACCTCGCGTCTGTGTAGCTAGAACTTCAGTGGGAGGTCCCTGCACTTCAGTGACGTCATTGAAAGGCATCAGGTGGTTGTAATCCCATAAAAACATAGTTGTCTCTTCCTGTTGTTCTTTACTTTCTTGATCGATGGAATTTATTTCCAAGCTACTGGGTTGTTAGGTTAGAGAAAATTTGTCTAGGAATTGATTAGCCTTTAGATTCATATCATACAACCAATGAGGTAAGTCCCTTACTGAATGGTTCTTTTGGTGATATGTGCAAAAAGAATCAGATGCTACATTCCCTAAGTCAACGTTTAGGTTAGTTGGGGGAGTAACTATATATTTGAAGAGTGGATTTATTTTAAAAAAATGGTTTATAAGATATTTGATTTTGTTTTCCTTCCCCAACACTCCTTTTAATGTCTATGATATTGTTAGAAAGTTTTTTGATCATCCCCTGCAGGTTTTCCAAATCCTCTCCATCCTTTTCAAGACCTTTTTCTATTTGTTTTCCTGAGGGTCTTGTTAACAAAAGTCATCCCTTAGGTAGAGGTTGGGTTACCTTTTTTATTAGTGAGATTTGACCTTATTTGTACCCTTTCATTTGGAATTCAATCGTTTTAGCTTCTTTGAAATTTTTGTCTAGGGTATGTTTGGAAGCCCTTTTTATGAACATGGAAATAGAAGCTGGGAGAGCATTAACATGTACTTCAATTTGCAACTCCTGGGTAGCTTTAGCCTCGAGTTGGAATTTTTTCAAAATTGTGGTGAAACTTTGGTTGAAATCTTTAACCTTTTCTTTTGGACTCATAATGGCAGAAAAAATTCCAGCCATTAAAGCTCTTGTGGTAGTTTCTTCGGCAATTTTGTCCAAGAAATCCTTTTGAAACTTTGTCCAGCTAGTTATGGAACCAACTGGCAGGTTAAAATACCAAGTAGAGGATAAATTTTCAAAGGTATAAGGGAAAATCCTACACACTACATCTTTGTGTTGCACATTCATCAATATTATAGCTAATATGTACTTCTTAATATGGTCCTCAAGAAATTCATAGGTTTCAGGGTCAAATTTAGGAAGTAATTTTTCTGGATGTTTGGGTAGGTTATGCACCCATCCTGGGATTTCCAGAGCATCTTTGGCCAACCATGGTTGATTTTATTGAGGTTGATTTCCCCCTTCTCCATTGTTATCGTTATTATCCTCCATGTCTTCTGATTCAGAACCTGAGCAATATGAGTTAGACCCTTCCTCTTTAGATTCAAAATCGTCAGGTTCAGAGTAAATACCAGCTCGTGTTTCAGGTATTATATTAAGGGGTTTTTCTATCTCTGTGAGGGAAAAATCTATCAGGTCTTCTACCGTGTGAATGAATACCTGATCAGGGGTGTCAACAACTGGCCTGCTTATTTTTTTTCTTCAAGGAAGAAAATGAGCTAAAGGTAATGCTCCGATCTGTCAGACATAATCTCTAGTGATTCTTTTGAAGTTATTTTTCTCTTCATGGGAAAGAGTGTAAGGTATTTTAGGGTACAATTGTTCTTCCTCTTCGTGTTGAGGTGAGTTACTCGTATCGGGAGTACTTTATGTATGTGGGTTGTCTTGAGAGTGACTAGCCATGCATGTGGGTTGTTTTGAATCTATAGGTTTTGTGTAATATTTTATCAAAAATATTGTTAGCCATGCATTCTTTCATGCCCTCCTTCTAGCGCCAATTATGTTCAGGGGTCCAAGATCCCTTAAACTCAACAACAGGAACCAAACCCGCTTAAGAGGCCCAATTAGACTCGTAAGTATTTGATGAGTGGTAAGGTTCTCCAGATTCGTAATCTGGATGGAATTATCGATGGGATTTAATCTTGATTGATAGATATGTCTTTTCTCTTATGCCTTTCCTCAAGCTGTGCAATTCTCTTTTTGGTCCTTTTCTAACATTTATAACAAAATAAATATAGAGCTTTAAACTAGATGACAGAGGGAAGCTAACTATGTTTTTGGGGAAGGTTGGGTTGCAAAATAACCTTTATACCGTAGTATGCAGATGAAGAAGATCTAAACTACTTCAAACTAGCATTAATACCATTTTGATTAGCATACATTCAACATTGTCTGAGATAACAGTTACATAAATAAAATATATACGTGGCAAGAAGTTAGCGCAAGAAAAATTAATATTCAATGCTCTATTATCAATCAAAGGTTAACACAATCAATTTCTATTCATCAACGAGAATAAAAGAATTGTTGCAACATTATAAGATAAATTTAAATAACAATCACAATAACTCTTACTCAATACAATGACAAATATTGAATCCGAAGACATAAATAATCCCCCTTGGTCCAATCACATTCACGCCTTAGATGATAGAAGTGTCTTTGGTTCTAAACAAAACTTCTTAATTAAAATAACTTGCATAGAAATAGTTCTCTTACAAAATTAAAAAAAAAAAGTCTTCTCTCCAAAACCATTGACCCTATGTCCAAGGTCGATCCCCTTATTTATAAAAAATAACTAAACTAAAAATAGCTACTAAACTTGTGTTAAGTTAAGAAAACACCATGTGGAAGATTATATCTATCTGTTCTCTTTTTCTTCTCTTTTGATCATCTAGTGGTTTTACTGAAGTGGATTGTTCTTCTCGTACTTTGACCACTTGAAGAAGGGCTATTCGCATGTATTTGCATATGGGAACCTATGATGATCCATCAGAGCAGAGAAGACCTCCTTTATCTCTATTTCTCATTCCTTATACTTCATTAGCTTGACACTTAAGCGTTGTAGGACTGCAAGAGATTTAATCGGGGGTTCCATGAACTTCTTCACTTGACCCGGGATCATCCTTGAAATCTGCGAAATCTTCACTTCCCATGCAAGGTCTTACTCTTCATGTTATTTAACTATGTCATGCAAATCGATGAAATTCTTCGATGGACCAAACTCTGGTAGGTCAGTGTTCCTCATTTCCCAATTGATTTTCTTCCAACTTTTCTCACACTCTCCCCATCTTTCTTGAAATTTCCGTTGAGGTTCTTGGAACATTCTCACCCAGTGTTCAATTGCCTTCCTTATTTGAGCGATGTTTCCATCCATCAGCACTCGAATGTCATGCTCTTCTATATCTCGACTCTTCTGCACTTCACTGATGTAGTCTATTCGTTCTAAGAATTGATGTGCCTTTTCATACCATCGTTGCATGTCTTTACAGTTTTCCAACCCCATGATGATATCTTCTTTGAAATCAATGATCCGAGCAATGAAGAGATGTATTTCACTTGTGAATTGTGAATACATTTCTCAGAACTCACATTTCAAGAGTACTACTGCTTGTGTTTAATTTTGGTAGTAATCTGCTTGATGTCACAGATTATATAGTTATTTCTTCATGGCGGCCACCTCCCTTTCATCTATTTTTTCCCTATCTAAAGTAGCATTGGTTATGTCCATCCCTGCTCCGATTAGCTCAGTCATCTTAGCACTTTATGTGTCGAACATCATCTCCTCTGTGGTTATGAAAAGTGTGTTATCGAGCATGAGATTCCTTTTCTTGATTGTTCTTCTCATCACAAATTTCCTTTTCCTATCATAAGAAATTTCCTGTATATCGACAACTTCATCTATTGGTTCAAGAATGTGTTGATCTCCCCAGGGTAGAGTACTTCCTAGGCTTCTTGTCATGTAGAGGTATCCGATGGCAGGTTCTCTTATTTCCTTAGCAGGGGAAAATTCTGTAGGTTCTGGTGACTTGGCTTCCTATTGGTTCTCGTCGAATGATCGAGTCTTGGTCCTAGATGGGAAGTATGAAAAGGATCGACATTAGCTGGGGGTTCGGCTATTGAGATGCTGATTTTTGGTTGTTGCATTTCTTCTCCTTGTTCACCAACACCCAAGTCATTCTTGGAGCTGTCATTCTGAGTCTTTGTTCCCAATTGATCAAGAAATTCAGTGTCCCAAGTGTTCCTAGCCTCATGGTCTCTTTCTTGGGGATTTGGGATCAAAACATCGGAAGCTGGAGAAAATGTTTCCCCTGGTTCCTCCTCTTGTGTGATTGGTACCGAGGTTATGCGCGAAGCTTCTGAAACTTCCTCATCATCATATATGGTGATAAAATATATGAGGACAGTAGGCATATCCATCCCACTTGATGCTCTTACTGATCTTCGCTGAGTTGTCGTAGTCACGGACGATCCTTCTTGTGGTGACATGGGGTTGGGGTTTTCTTGGTCAGCGGTATCCTCTAGTGGAATTGTCTGTGATCCATTTAGCTCTTCCCCGGGATGTCTTGTATCATCTGGGGTAATCCTCAAGGGTCCTATCAAAGGATTAAGTGGGGGATCTTCTCCAAATCTTTGTATAGATGTTTCGACTTCTTCTAGTAATAGTATCCCCCTCCTTCGTGCCTCCGCTGCTTCTACTGCTCTGTTTTCTTCTCTTACCTTGAGGGCTTCGTCATCTATTTGTTCTATTGTCTCAACCTTCTCATGCATAGTCATCACTTTGAATATGGTCATATTGGGGTTATCCCTTCTATGGAGCACCTCCTCCCAGTCCTGGGCGCCCTCTATAAATATTTCATCTTCAAAACTATCATGATCATACAAACAATAGGAGGATACCTGGGACGCATGTTGGGGAACTAAACCCTTTAGATAATGCTTGAAAAAGAGGACTGTGGGGAGCCGATACTCAAGCTGATTTAACCCTTCTTTTTTCGCTTGCGCAACATCTTTGACCATATAAAATCCTATATGAAAATCATAGGGAATGAAATATCTCTTCTTATCCTTTACCAATGAAGCATTATAACCTTCTAAAATGGTTTGGTAACGAATCTCTCCCAATATGAGATGATCTAGTACATGAATGAGGAGTAGGTGGGGTGCACTAGCAGCTCCGAACACTCTGATATAGGTGCTTGTCCCTTCAAAGTATGAGTGGCCAACTTTAGCTATCATCTTTTTGGCCTTCACTGAAATCCTAGGGAATTCCTTTCTAAATATAATGAAGTATATCCTAGCTATGAAACCATCACATATCATGGCATACGATCTTTTGTATCTATTCTCCCATAAGATACTGAAATAAACATGTACATGCAATTCGACAATATGCCATCTTGAATTCATACCTGCGAAAACGTTTCTTGTGCATATTATGTCCAGCAAGTAGGATGCCATGTAGAATATTGGAACTTCTCCTTCCTTCAGTGTTTGGGAATGTAGGAGATTAATACTCAGTTGTTTGGAAATAATGGCTCCCCAATTGAAACTACTCCCAAAAATCGCCACAGTATATGCCAAGGGAATCCAAGCTTCTAAAATTTTTGAGCAATCCTTTTCTGCATATAATTGGAAAATCAAAGCCATTAAATAAATGTAGGGCTCTCTAAGATTTACCGTGTTGTACCAACCATTGTTTTTTTTTTTGAATTTTTTGTCCTCTTTCCACCATGAGTCTAGTAACCTGCTGGTGTCATGATACTCATAAAATTTGACCACGAAATTTGTTTTTAACCTTTCCTCTGGGTCCCTGACTTTATAATAATTTTGTACCTCAACTGGAAGGAAAACACCAACACATTCACCCTCCACATTTTTTATCGTGAATTTCACTGTGTCTTCATGGTCAATTATCCATCCTAAGATTTTGATGCAGGGAAGAACTAGGGTCCGACAAGACACCCTATGCAGATATGATCTCCCGATGTTCGGGAACACCTTATCATCCAATATTCTAACGTTCGAGTTGCTGTGAGGTGTCAACTCTGGGTAATCCTCCCAACTGATTTTTCTATACAGGTCTCCCCAATATGGGAGCACCACTTTAGATCCAGTGCTTGCCTCTGTGTTGTCGAATGCTAGAGGTTGGGTAAACTCCTTTTTTGTAGATGTGTGGATAACTGATTCCATCTTTGAGATAAAATCAAGCTCTCTTGCAGAGCCCGATGTAGACCCTTCACAGACCTCTACTTCCTTCATTTTGGTCGTTCTTGGGGAGCGCTTGGTTGTTGGATTTCTTGGAGGCATTTTCCTATAGAAAAAGAAAAATTATAGTGAACTTCTAGCCAACCAGTGAAGTGTTATTGACAAAAACGTAGGTGTAGAATTGATAAAGACAATGCTTACCTCTTCCTCGCAAGAGATTAACCTAGTTTTATTGGTAATCAAAGTTGGAGAGTGGTTTGTAACATCCGCGATGCTTGCTCTTACTTCTTCATCTTCTTCGGGAGGTAAGTGATTTGCAAACATAATACCGTGTTTGGGAATGAACTTGTAAATTTAAACATAAAGTATACTTACCTTGTCGTGCCAAGTCTTAAATTCATAGGTGTAAATGCGGTCTGCACAATCTATCACGAAATCCTCATCATGCTCAAGATTAAATGCAACGTCGAATGACGACATAGGAGCAGATTATTTCATAGTTCATCGACAAATTCAAATTTCAACAGTTGGCCAGTGCGTAGGATCATGGTGTAGGTTGCGCAGAAATTTAATTTGTCTATCAAAACGCAAAATTTTGTCTCATCTGAGTTGGAGGTGTCCCATCGAATTACCAAGACTTTTCGTGTTCACAAGAAACTAGTATGATCGACATCGGGAAAATAACAAGGTCTTTTGAATGGAATAAGAACACGGATCGACCAGGATTTCTGATGTAGAATGACAAAGGTTTGATGAAAAACCCCGATGTTTGGTGACCTATCAGTCCATCGATAGTTAATGAGTGAATCAACGTCGACAATTTTTCTTATACATTGCTTCGTTGATACCTTTAGGCAAAATTTCCGACGCCGACCAAAACCACCGTACAACACTGATGTGAAATGATGACATGGAAGTACAGATATGTCACAGGGAACCTAAAAAGAAGACGCGGGGAAAACACTGAGTCATACAGACTATTTATGCGGAAAAGACACGTGGTTGTTTCTTTTGACCTCTACGTGAGAAAAAAAATTTCAACATCGGTGATTTTATTTAGACATACATCCTTGAGTACAACGTCCTATCTTGTCGATGTTGACAATGTATCGACAATCAACGATCAACGATTTGTGACAGTTAATGTTTCGTAGTTTCATCCCTTGGAGTTTGCCAATGCTGAAAATGTATCGACGATCTGTTATGGTTGTCCATATTTGTGATTTATATCTTGGATCTCGTCGATGGTGAAAACATATCGACGATGTTAAAGAACTGTACTATAGACCCAAATTTGTCGATCGATGATTGTTGAAAAATTTTAATCCGTGTACATTTTAGGCCCTTCATGCCATGTTAATAAAAAAATCAATCTGTCAATAAATTCAAACCAATCAAGAATAATTGATAACAAGACTCAATAACAACATATAAATCCATCCATACCACAACACTGACTCTGATTCAAAAATGATAAGTGGTACCCAAAAAGAAAGAAATTATGCAAAGTATTTTAGGGTGTGTTGAGTGCTCAATAGAAGGCTGAACCCTATGCTGGATGGACCTGTACTCTCCTCAACCTTTATATCCTCCTACTCTTCACCATCTATCTTGAAGGCCAATTCTTCCTCAAACTTGACATCTTAACTAACCTCAATCTGCCACTATCCTGGAATATGGATCCATTAGGCCTTGAAAGTCTCATTGTATCCCAAAAACATTCCCTTCGTCCCAGAAGGTTCTAACTTTGTCCTCTTCTCCTTAGGAACATGGATGTAAACTAGACAACCAAAGATCCTCAAATTCCTTATCTCTGGTCTCACTCCTATGAATTCCTCCTTAGGAGTCTTTTCCTCCAAGATACTACGAGGACTTTTGTTTTGAACATAGATTGTCATGTTACAGGCCTCTCCCCAAAGAAACATAGGTAGATCCCGGTCATGCAACATCGCACTGGTAGCCTCAACTATGGTTCGATTTGTCCTCTCCACAACCCCATTTTTCTATGGGTTGAAAGGCACTGCCAAATCCCTCTTGATCCATGCCTCCTTGCATAATTACTTGAATTTGTTGGAGGTACAGTCACCCCCATTATCTGACCTCAATACCTTGATCTTCTTCCTTGTCTGATTCTCCACTAGAGCCATGAACTCCCCAAATCGATGAAATACCTCATCCTTGGTCTTCATGAAGAACATCCATGTCCTCATGGAATAATCATTAATGAAGGTCACATAATATAATTAAGCACTTGAAGATGGAACTCACATCGGTCCACACACATATGAATGTACTATATCCAATATCCCCTTGGACCTACTATCATTGCTCAAAAAAAAAACCTTGACATTCTTTACAAGTGCACAACCCATGCATAAACCTTGGTGCTCTTCTCCAAACTCTAGAAGACCTGTAACCATCTTCCTCAACATTAGAAAATCCCTATAATGCAAGTGTCCCAATATCCTGTTCCAAAGCTCACATAGATTATCATTTTGATGTACCAAGGCCTAGGTTGGTTGTCTTGTCAACCTGTAAAGACTACCATCACGAACAACAATGACCTATGTCGAGTCAATTCTTGATCCTCTTAGCCATGCAAGAACCTGCCCACCTGAGAATGCCACTGCATACCCTTTGTCCTCCATAGTTGATATAAAAAGTAGGTTCTTCAACACTGACACATACAACACATCACTCACCTTGAGAGGCTTCTCGAACTCCATCTAAAATGAAGTTATCCAAACTCTCTTGATTGCATACTTGGCATTATTACCAAGCTCCAGTTGCAATCTTGAGTCCTCCTCTGAAAAAATGGTGAGTGACTCCTATGATCATGTCATATGAAGAGAACATCCACTATCTACCAACCAAGTCCCACTACCAGAAAATGTACCAAAAAGGGCGGAGACCAATAAAAACTCCCTCTAAAGCCTATCTACAACATAATCCACCTCTGTTGATGATGCATGATACTTCCTTCTCCCTTTCTTCTGTCGTGGACACTGTGAAGCATAGTGGCCATGCTTATGAGAAGAAAAACACTTGACCTTGCTAAGGTCTTTCTTCTTCCACTGCTCTGGAGAACCTTTTTCTCCACCCTTTCTTGCATGAGAAACTAGGGTCTAGTTCTTATCATCACCACCTCTCTTATTTCCATTCCCGGACTCTATCTAAGCCTCCTCTTGGATGGAATCAATCCACAGTCTGTCAAATGGTGGAAACTTCTCTCGTGCACAAATCCCCTACACAAATGGTTCCCAATACCTAGGAAAACCATTCAATGCCACATTCACCAACTCTATGTCATCAACTGCCTCATCAATGGCTACAAGATGATAAAAAATATGAGTGATCCTCATGAAGTAGCTAGCAATTGTATTTGATTTGGACACCTCAACGAATCAAAGCTTATGCCTCAAAATCAACTTCTGGTTTGTATTCCCACTTTGGTACAAGCCCAACAAAGCATCAAACATATCCTTTGTTGTCTTCTTCTCGGAAATATGAGGAATCAAGTGGTCCTTCACATATTCCAACAACACCCACTTGGATTTCATTTCCTTCTTATTATGGGATGCCAATTCCTATGCATCATTTGGATCTGGAATCACCATGTCAATGTAATATTTGAGATCATTCTCTTCCAAGAGAAAAAGAATCCTAGCCTTCTAGGCTCGAAAATTTATGGCCCCCTCCAACTTGTCCTCAAATCTAAGAGTTCCCACCATCGTGTCCAAACAAGAACACAAATCTTCAACAACAAATCTTTAGTAACTTGTGTCTCAAGAAGGTGATTTTCTCTCTCTAGAGCCTTTGCTCTAATACCATGTCAAATTTTAAGCATTCAATGCATTTAATTTCAGATCTGAAAATTACTTCTAAGTGACCTCAAACAATAAACTAGGGTTGTTATCACTGAATAATTTTACACTTAAATTATGACATAAAATTACAACAAAAGCACAAAGATCAGACAGAAATCATCCATGCACAAAAGACACAAAATTTTTCTAGTAAAATTTTCAGATTGCGAATCTCGAGGACAAAAACCAATCCTCTTAGAAAAATTATAACTTCAACAAAATTTATGGAAAACTTCAAACTTACAAATCTGTTGTACCATGCTAATGCCACAGTCATACTTGGATGACATCATGGTTGTACGCCTGAGTCATCCCTATAGTTTGTATGTGCAACCTGCGACTGTATGACCTACACGTGTGACTGCCCAATGGTGAACTGCAGTTGATGTATGATTCACACGTGTGGTACGACCTGTAATAAATGTTCCTCCTCTCTCTCTCACACATGCAACCTCTTCCTCCTCTCTCTCACACATGTGAACTCACATGTGTGACTCTTCCTTCTTGGCTATAAAATTGAGAAAAAAAGACCAAAAAAACCTAAATCAGATTTGCCAAAGTGAAGATTCTCCTTGATGAAATTTCCTCCCCAATCTCCTTATCAAGAGTGCTCACTCACTCGTGCTAACACCATGATGAAAAAATGAGATGTGTGGTGCCTCCTCACATTGCCTCCCCTTTTATAGGAGTTTAAAAGTGAATTTAGAAACCCTCCCCTAAACTCAACATTAAATTAGAATTGTTTATTCCTCCATGTGGGTGCCAAGCCCCAACGACAACAATTCCAAGCCCCAACTCTATATAAAAGGGGTTTTCACAAAATAAAAATGCATTGTTAGTGCCAACAACGATTCCCACATGCTCTACATTGAGGCCAATGTGAGAATACCTCCCAGATGCTAGACAAAACATCAACAATGAGATGCTATAAATTATGAACAATAAAGAAGAGTTTAATAATAACCCACGTGACACAGTGATAACTATAAGGAGGTGGGGATACAACTCCTAGACCTCTGATACTAGAAAATAAAAAAAAAATATCATAACTATCATGAGAAAAATTAAACCAAGGGAGGATGGTCATCCACCACAAGAACCTGGGGATGAGGGTAGCATAGCTTAGAAAATTTTGGACCAACTATCTTCTCAATGAGAAAGTTGAGCTTGTGGTCCACGAGCTTGACCTGCAGCTGGACGTCGTCTAACTGGAGAAGAATTTCTTGATGGGCTTCATGTCTTTCCACCAACACTTTACCCATTAGCATTTTCATATGCTAATAGGGGTCAATTGTTTGGTAATATTTGGATTCCCTAGTTTGCGTGGAGCTTGGATAAGGAATCCAGGGGTAGATATTCTCGGTGACCTCTTCATCAGATATGAATCGCCTGAGGACCCTTACATCAACTTCTGCAAGATCAATCTTAGCCTGGATTTTTGGAGGAGTGTGCACTTGATAATTGACCGTTGAACCTTATGCTTCTAAGTGGAATGTGGAGATTATTACCATGTGACAACCTCCCCATGAGCGACGATGAGAACCACCTCGAGCCATGACAACGATCATGAAGGGAGGGAAGTAGAGGAGGTGGAGGGAGGGAGTAGCAATAGGGCATGAAAAGGATGGAAGCAAAGAAAAACACATGGAAGAGAGAGCGGGCGAAGTGAGGAACCATAGGTTCGACTAGGGAGGGGGACGTTATAACCTATTGAAACACACATAGAGAAGACACGTTTGGAAGGTTCCCACAAACTGAACAAAAGTTGCCATAACTGGCAATACATTCAATCAGAGCTCAAAAACCGTGGGGAGGATGAGAGGGATAATCATTATACAAAGAAAGGGCGATGATGATCGAGAGATCACAATGGAATGAACATGCATGAGTTGAAATAATGAGGGGGAGAGCCAATTGTTCAATGGAGGAGTAAAGAGGTGACATGTGGGTGCTCACCTTGAGGAGTGGCCCCCTTATTTGATTTTGACCCTGACATCTGATCTGGGGAGAAATCATAAAATAAATTTTGCATTGGCTAGTGGTTGGCCTATCTTCATGAGGAGCTTATATTCACATCATTCGTAAATATTAATTTTTTTTTACTTCATAATAAACACAAATTAAAAATAATAGATTTTGGTTTAGCCATATTCCTGCTAAAAGATCATATCCACTTTATATTATTTAACATTATCTAAATGATAGCAAGTTGTATAAAGTTTCAATAATCTCTTGGTTAATATAGCTAGTTTGTTAATATATTTTGAATTTGACATTATTTAAAGATTTATAAAATTGTATAAATTTATTTTTACACTTTCAAAGAAAGTGTACATACAAGAATTTAAAAGAGAATTCATAGAAAATTACTTGAAAATCATTTTTATTTTATTTGTGATTTTCATTTTTTTTTTTTAATTGAATGACAAAAATAACGGAAGTGTATGGTTAATTTGTTGAGTGCTTTCTTATTGTGGGGAATTTATACTTGTTTTTGGATTAAATAATATTGCAGGGCTTTGGGCTTTGTGGACTCTTTGTATTACACCCATATAGACTTTGTAGTATTTTCACATATAAAATTCTAAGCAATCCTATAGAGTAATGGAATAAACCTTGACATTTAAACATTCCCTATATTAAGTACATAAAACTCAATATTTGAATTTTCAACTTTTCTTTCTTACTGTTATCCAAAAAAATAATAAAATTCTAAGTAATATATAAACTTTATAGTATTTTCACATATAAAATTCTAAGCAATCCCATAGAATAATGAAATAAACCTTGACATTTAAACATTCTCTATATTGAGTACATAGAACTCAATATTTGAATTTTCAACTTCTCTTTCTTACTGCTACCCAAAAAAATAAATTTTACAAATAAATTAATTTAGTATTTAATTTTTAAAATATTAAAATTTTTAACCAAATTTTATTAGAAAAACACTATAAAATATGTAAATTATTTTTTTTTCAAAATCATATAAAATATTTAAAATAAATAAAAAAAAAATTATTTTTTTTATATAGTTTGAATGGATTTAATAGTTAAGACTAAAAAATAACAAGTTCAAATCTAAAAGAAATAGGATAGAAGAAATAAGATAGAATAAGATATATATATATCCATAAACTTTACCAATCAAATCCTTAATTTTAAATCCAGCTCCATATATCACAAAAAAAACTCTTGTGAATTTTAAAATATCTTCAATGCTTAGCATTCTTTGAAGAGACAGGCTCTATTAAAATGCTCTTAGTTTTCTTTTGTTTTTGTCCACGGTAAAATATTATTAATAATCAGTAGAGGGCAATGTTTTCAATCTCTCTGGATATGGCCATACCTCAAACGTGTGTCTGAGTGATACCTGTCAGACTGGCACATGGAATAGTTAGTATTGCATGGTCAAAGTAATTTTAATCTTTCTCAGCAGCAGAACACTATAGATCTGGATTCTTGATTGCCCCCACTTTAAATCAATCTCAAAACCATAACACTGGATGGATCTGGATTCTCGATTTCCCCCTTTTAACAGAGCCAGCCAACAGATGATGAAATCACAGAAGAAAACATGAAGGATGAGTGTCACAATGCAGTCAAAGTGTCTCGGGTGTATACAGTGTATCCACAGAGTAAACGTAAAAACTGAGATTAAACTATGTCATAGCATTCATTCCTCGAAGTTTGGAAATCTAGGGAAGCACAATCTCGAAAATCCCAAACTCTGAGATCACATCTCATCCATGAAATCTTCGTAATGTCATGCCAGCACAGGATATTATATGGATAAACTTTGGGAACATAATGTGGGAATTCTTTTATATAATATGCTTTGCTTGGGATTTGTCGTTCGTCCCCGAGGTGGTGCTGGTGTATTGGGTTGGACTGAAGGGCCAGCCAAAACCAAAACTACTTCTG
>SNQJ01S0049698.1:77998-89385 GCA_010110895.2 Picea sitchensis
ACTTTGACAGAAAATGAAAATACCTCACATGTCTCTGTAATATTTCTTCAACATCTAGATGAATGCTCGTCGGACTTGGCTAGTTGGGATTGCACGCGCAAGATTGTTCGGTCCAAAAATGGGAAGCATGGAAGCAAACCCCATATATCCCATGGCCCCGATTATTTTCTACTAGGAACATATACCAGATGCAAGAGAAAACGAATGCAATGACATCGTTTCTATATATATCAAATTGTTTGGTGCAAAGGTCAATGGGTCCTGCTCTATGGAACATTCTGGAAACTTGCTTGCGACCTGTTTGAAGTTTGGTTGGTTCTTGGTTGTATGCTTCGTCAATCAATTTGTATACTGCGGAACTCCAACTGTTGTTTGGAGGACACAAAACAATATAATTGAATTTTTTAGCCAATTGGCCCGCAAATCCCCCTGATAATTTCTATGGCGCTGTGACGCAAATGTAGTATGTGCCTTGTTTTAGCAGATCTCCTTGATCGATGAACTTGGTAAAATTATTGTCCTGGAATAATTTGAAATCAACGAATATATATTGTGTGAAGTGCAATTGTGCTATCATATCAACAAGAGGCCCTTAAAATTCAAATTGGTCATTGTTTTGGCATTTTTTCTTAATCGATGAACTCGGTAAAATTAATGTCCTAGAATAATTTGAAATCAACGAATATATATTGTGCGGAGTGCAATGTGCTATCATATGAACAAGAGGCCCTTAAAATTCAAATTGGTCCTTGTTATGCTTGCAGTGATAGAGTTTTAAAAAAACTTTGTTTTGTTTCCTTCATTTAAAAAAAAAATAAGCGATTTAATATCCTTTAATAATTTAATGTAATTCAATTGTACAATATCAATATTTAATATTAATAATTTAGTATTTCAAAACAATGTTTTTAAATAAAGTTAGATAGGATGCCCATCCGTAAACAATTGCAATCTTGAACCCGCCAGACCTGGAGTTCTATCTATTTGTATGTCGCGGAACTCCGAGCGTTGTTTGGAGGACATGGGATAATAGAAGTGCAATGTTGAGCCAACCAGCTTGCAAGTCCACCTATCAATTTGTATATCGCGGAAGTCTGGGTGCTATTTTTAGGACACAGAACAATAGAGGCTCAATTTTGAGCTCGCCAGGCCAAGAACCCGTGATCCAAAAAGAGCCTAAGTATGGAATGAGGGATCCGCATATGCTCTATAAAATCTCATGTCCATACTTTATAAAAGTACATGTTTACTATGTATTGCTCGTTTGTTGGAAAAATTTTATATCACTCGCCCGGCCAAATTGTACAAACTTTCTTGTCTAATTAAATTCTGCAATATCAATATTTAATATTAATATTTTAGTATTGAAAATAATGCTTTTTAGATCATGTTAGATAGTTGATAGGGATTACCATCCGAAAAAAATGGCAAACTTGAACCCGCCAACTCTCGATTCCATCTGTCAATTTGTATCTCGCGGAACTCCGAGTGCTATTTGGAGGACACAGAATAATGGAAGTGCAATGTTGAGCCAGCCAGCCCGCAAGTCTGCTTGTCAATTTGTATATCACGGATATGTGGATGCTATTTGTAGAGCGCAGAACACTAGAGACCCAATTTTCATCCCACCATCGCGAGAACCTGCGATCGAAAAAGTGGCTAAGTATGGAATGGCGGATCCGTACATGCTCTAGAAAAATTTCATGTCCATAGTTTATAAGAGTACATACTTAGTATGTATTACTCATTTTTTGGAAAACTTGTAAGTGCGGAAGTTGGTGGATTCACGACTTCAGATTTCGCTTACTTTTATATCACCAGCCCGATCGACCGCTTCCCCGTTTGATATTGTAATAAATGAATATAAACTGGTCCAATTCCAATTGTGCTATGACATCAACACAAGGCCCTTAAAATTCAAATAGCTGGCAAGTCTGCTTGTCAACTTGTATATTGCGGAAATGTGGGTGCTATTTGTAGGGAAGGGAACAACAAAGGCCCAATTTTGAACTCGCTAGCCCGAGAACCCACCATCCAAATAGTGGCTTAAGTATGGAATGAGGGATCCATACATGCTCTATAAAATCTCATGTCCATAGTTTTTAGAAGTACATCTTTAGTATGTATTACTCATTTCCTCCGAATGGTGTTTAGAAGACACAGAACAATAGAACTACAATGTTGAGCGACCCAGTCTACAGGTTCGAATGTCAATTTGTATATCGCGGGACTTTGGGTGCTATTTGTAGGATATAAAGCAATAGAGGCCCAGCTTTGAGCCCGCCATACCGAGAACCTGCAATCGAAAAAGTGGCCAAGTATGGAATGCAGGATCCATACAAGCTCTATAAAAACCTCATGTCCATACCTTGTAAGAGTTCATACTTAGTATGTATTACTCATTTTTCGAAAAACTTCTACCTGTGAAAGTTGGCGGATTCACGGCTTCAGGTTTCAATTACTTTTAGATCACCAACATGCCCGACCACTTCTCTTTTTGATATTGTCATAAACGAATATAAATTGGCCCAAGTCCAATTGTGCTATTACATCAACATGAGGCCCTTAAATTGAAATAGTCTGCAAATCCTCTTGTCAATTTGTATATTGCAGAACTCTGGGTGCTATTTGTAGGGCACGAAACAACAAAGGCCCAATTTTGATCCCGCCAACCTCAGAACCCGTGATCCAAAAAGTGACCAAGTATGGAATGAGGGTTGCATGCATGCTCTATAAAATCCCATGCCCATACTTTATAAAAGTACATATTTGGTATGCATAACTCGTCTCTTGTGAAATTTTGTAGGTGCATAACTTGACGGATACACGTGTTTAGATTTCCACACATTTTTATATCAACGGCCCAACCAACCCCTTGCTCATTTCATATTATACAAAATTTTTGGAATGCAAGTTTCCGAATACGCGGGTTTTTCTTTCAAATAAGATATTTCACATCATTTTATAATTTTATGTAATTAAATTGTACAATATCAATATTTAATATTAATACTTTAGTTTTGAAAATAATGTTTTTTTGGTAGTGTTACATAGTTCATAGGGATCACCATTCGTAAACAATCGCAAGGTTGGGCCTACCAGACTTGGAGTTCATCTGTGAATTTGTATACGACAGAACTCCGAGTGTTGTTTGAAGGACACAAAACAATAGAAATGCAATGTTGACCGAGCCAACCCGCAAGTCCGCCTATCAATTTGTATATCACGGAACGCTTGGGTGCTATTTGTAGCTAACGGAACAATAGAGGCCCAGTTTTGAGCCCGCCAGCCTGAGTACCCACGATCCAAAGATTGGCTTAAGTATGGAATGCGAGAATAGTACATGCTCTATGAAATCTCTTGTCCGTACTTTCTAAAATTAGATTTTATGTATTGCTCGTTTTTTTTCAGAAAATTTCTTGGTAAGGAAGTTGGTGGATTCACGTATTCAGATTTCACTTACTTTTATATCACCAGCCTGACCGATCGACCACTTCCCTGTTTCATATTGTACAAACGTCCTTGTCTAATTAAATTGTACAATATCAATATTTAATATTAATAATTTAGTATTCAAAGTAATATCTTTATATAATGTCCAATAGTTAATAGGGATTAGCATCCGTAAACAATCGCAGTCTCAAGGCTACCAACCCTGGAGTCTGTCTATCAATTTGTATATTGCGGAACTCCAAGCACTGTTTGTATGAAACAAAACAAAAGGAGTGCAATTTTGAGTGAGCCACCCCGTAGGTCCGCTGGACAATTTGTATATCACGAAATTCTAAATGCTATTTGTAGGCCACAGAACAATGGATGCCCAATTTAGAGTCTGTCGTCTAAGAACCCGCGATCCAAAAAGTGGCTAAGTATGGAATGTGGGTTCCATACATGCTCTATAACATCTCATGTTCATACTTTATAATACATATATAATGTGTATTACTCGTTTTTCTGAAAATTTCTAGTTTCTCTTTTCTCTCTGCTTTTCCTTTTTGAAATGCGGGTTCCTGCATAGGTGGGTTTAAAATTGTGTTTCCATTGTTCTGCCGCCTGCAACTAGCATCTGGACTTCCACAATTCACAAATTTGCAAACAAAACCCCTTCATCTTGTATGCTTTCGCTTTCTGTTTACTTGGTCCTTTTTCCCAATGTCTCATCCTTTTATATACAGAACCCGAGGTTCAACAATAAACAAATTGCCCTCTCTCCATTGCACTTCCACTGTTCCCTTATGCAGAAACAACAACCGAAATTTCATGACATACAAATTGACGGTCGATATCTGTCACTCAGATGCAATATGACCATCAGCCCTTCACGTCTCCTGGGTATATCTTCTACCTTTTTTCTTTTGTAACCTGCCCGATCGATTTTCATACTTAGGTATTTCTTGGAATCGGTTTCGTGGGTTGGTTAATGCACGAAATGTACAATGCTTCATCACAATTCTCCATCACCTCTGCCTTCCTAATTGTTTCCATATATGCAATAAATAATCTTTAATGCTATTACTTCAACCTACAGGAACCGTTAAGATTGTCATTAATGTCCGGAAGTCCGAAGAAGATTTGTCATTACTACGAATTAAACTAATATTTGTGCACAAGTATGTTATCATTTCCAAGTATTCATTTCAAACATGATGCAATTTGTTTTTTGTGTGCCGGCGGGTTGGCGCTTTTAAGAAATTTCTAATTCTTAATCTCTCTTTGCCGTCACCGCAACCTTCACACTTTTTTCTAATTATGCAATTAGTGAGTTGTGAGGGTGACAGTTCATTCCACACGAACCCTGGAGATTGTCATTGATCAATGAAAGGATCGAGGAGATATTCCATTGATACACATTAAACCATAATTTGCAGAGGGTTATATTATCCCTCCTCAATTTTCATTTCAAACATCGTCTCGAGCAAACATAAATTATTGTTAAGTTGTGGTAGCAGTTATGTCCAGATATAGCAAACACATTGGGGCATAATGGCTAGAGGTTCCACTATTCTAGGGCATATTCTTACTACTCATCTCCCTCCGCCCAGGAGCAAAAAAGGAGATGGTCCCTTGGTACAACGAGAGATATATTTCAAGACAAAGAATTCCAAGGCAACCCTGCCTACTCAGAGAACCATCCCAATTTCATTCATGGTTGGCGTAGAGGTTGATTTCATGTATCTGAGCTAGAAGAAGATGATCTGATGGGCGATGATACGACAATGGATGATGGCAATGCAAAGACTCTTCCCACTCCTGCACCCAAATTGAAATCAACCATAACAAAAATAACTTCTCGGCTTGGTGATGGCGTTCCTGACAACACCAAAAGGAGTTTCAGAAAAGAAACCGACGCTAAACGCAATAGCCGCTTTGCAGCGTGAAAGTAGGAATTCCATAGTTCCAAATTAGTTCGTTCTGGGCGAAAAAGTTTCACTGTAAAGTGGTGATATGTTGATGCTCCCAAAGATATATTTCAAGACAAAAAATTATTCGCTTGCCGGCCTAGTGTCGTGTTCTCTGGATATACAAATAACATTTTTGGGAATCAGGTCCAAAACTCTCACTGCTGCAAGGCATTTTTCTACTAGTCATCTCCTTCCACCCAAAATGGACTAATTTGGGACTCTGAAATTGCACGTGCAACCTGTGCTCCTGAATGTTTTTCAACTATGCAGAGTCGGTTTCAGTTAAGGGCTATTCCATTTGCCCTGCAATGTTTTTTGTATTCTTCCTCACGGGAAGCTTCTGAAAACTATCAATTTCAGCACAGGATGATTCATTGAGGAGAAAACTGCGAGGATCTTGCATACTGCAGATCCCCTGCCTGTGTTTGTGGCATATACACTCAATGTTTTGCCCGAAGAACTGGGTCCAATTTCTAAGGATAGATGTACAATACCCGATGTTTTTCTTATTTTTTAAATGGATTTGCTATTAAAAAAAATTGGCTTGGACTCTTCGTTGTTGCTTCTTTTCTAGATTTAACGCTTGTTCTCATTGGCATGGTTCGATGCTCTCGTACTTCTTCGATATTGTGTTTACTTAGGTTATTTTTTCTAAGATGGAACATCTAACAATTATATGACAATGTATTGTGTCAATCCACCAACCTTTTATGCAAACAAAAAATGGATTATACAGTTTCAAACCAACGTTCAATTCTATTCGTAATGCAGATAGAACATAGCAATACCAATGTACAGTCCTGCAACAAAATCGTTATTCTTGTTTCTAGACATGAAATTATTAAGTTTTAATGCTAACAACCCATAATGCAAGAAGTTTAATACTTAAGTTAATATGTTGCAGTTATGGAAGAATGTATGAAGAACACAGTTACACCCACACATTCCAATAAAATCTAATCTTGAACAAAGCATTTGATGGAAATTAGTAGAAAATGAAGTTTAATATTTAAGTTAATATGTTACAATCATGGAAGAATGTATCAAGAACATACTTACATGCACAGGTTGCAATAAAATCTAATCTTCAACAATGCATTTGGTGACAATTGGTAGAAAATGATGGTTTTGCAACAATTGGTAGAAAGTTGAAGTACATGTGGTTTCCATGCAGAATATAGTATTCCTGAATTAGTTTTTCCCGAAATTTATAAAAAATTATTAACATTTAAAAGGTTCATGGACACAAAAAATTTAGCATTCCTGAAGTTACATACGTTTTACATATGTTCGTGGACAAAAAGACAAAAAAATAGTAGTAACTTCTGTTACATAGTTTCGTGGACACAAACACAAAAAATTAGCATTCCCGAATTAATTTTTTTTAAAACAAGGGCTTTTGGACACAATAGAAATTGAAATTTATCAAATTATAGGTTCTTGGACAACATAAATTATACATACCAAATATGTAATTTTATAAAGTAGATATTTACTTTTATACATACGAAATATGTACTTTTATAAAGTATGGAGATAAGATTTTATAGAGCATGCACAAAGCCCTCATTCCATACTTAGTCAGTTTTTGGATCGCGGGTTCTCGGGCTAGCGGGATGAAAATTGGGCTTTTGTTGTTTCGTGCCCTACAAATAGCACCCAGAGTTCCGCGATATACAAATTGACAGTGAAACTTGCGGACTATTTGAATTTTAAGGGCCTTGTGTCCAAAAAATTTAGCATTCCTAAATTAGTTTTCTTTACATACGTTTTACATACGCTCGTGGAAAAAAACACAAAAAAATAGTAGTAACTTATGTTACATAGGTTGGTGGACAAAAGCACAAAAAAATTAGCATTGCGCGGCTTGGCGGATTCATGCGTTTCCAATGAGCGCTTCCCCTTTCTTTAAATTGATCCTCTATTGTTCCATGTTCTACAACTAGCATCCAAAGTTCCGCCATATACAAATTGACAGGTGGACTTGCGCGTTGGTTGGGTCAGCATTTCAATTCTACTTTTTCGTGACCTCCAAACAACATTCAGAGCTCCGCGATATACAAATTGAGAGACGGGCTCCAGGGATGACGAGCTCAATATTGCCTTTGTTTACGGATGGAAAAGTGCTAAAACAAGCCATACCACATTTGCGCCACAGAAGCTATATTAAAGGGAAAAGAAATTCCTTTATAGTTCTGTGTTCTGCAAACAACACCCATAGTTCGCACTATACAAATTGACAGCCAAACTTGCGGGCTGCTTGACTAATAAAATTCCTTAGATTTGCGTGATATACAAATTGACAGACGAAGCATGCAAGAAGAACCAAGTAAACTCGTGGATTGTATTCCTGGTCATTGTTTTATGTTCCCGCCAACTTCGTAATTCTTTCCAAGTATATATCTTTCCACAAAAATGGGATATTTGTTACAGATCTGAATATATTGTTCCTTGTTTTCCATCTTCTATACTTGGCCAAATATTGGTTTCTCTTTTCCCTGAACTTTATCTTTTTCGTCACTTATTCATTTTTTTGAAAATGTATGGTTGCGCGTGTGGTCGGTCTTGCGGGTTCACACTTGCACTTGTGGTCTTTTATTGCGACATCGACCGATCGCTTCCCCATTCCATACCCAGACACTTCTCCGACCATGAATTCCCGATAGGCAGGCTCTAGATTGGACTTTTATTGTTCCATGGCCTGAGAACAATACCTTCACTTCCGCGATATACAAATTTACAACTGGACTCAGATCATATCCTCTTCTGTATTACGGTCCACCTATCATGCCCTCTTCTGTGGTATACATTTTTCACTGAAAACTTCTGAGAAATACAATTTAACCGTCGAGTCCTCTCGTCTTTTATGGAACTATTGTCACCCCATTTTGAAGCCCGCCTGTTCGCTTTCCATACTTCTCCATTTCTTCAAATTTATTTAGCGGATCGTTGGTTTGGCAGGTTGAAGAAATATTCAGTTCATAGTCGTTATTTCCTGTGCTCATGCCCCTTTGCAATTAGCAATTGCGAATTATATATAAGATCTTATTTATAGCCATGCAATTAGCAATTTCCCTATTCCATATTTAGCCACTTTGCCAGAATTCCACAAATATACAAACTAGCCACTGAATTGCCCCATCATGATCTCTTTCGTTTTAAACATTTTGCAGTAAAAAATTCCGATACCTAAAATTTGATTGTGGAACACTCACCTATCCTGAGTATCCATGTAACCCTTTTTTGAATCCCACCCGACCACTTTTCAGAGCTTTCCATTCTTTCCTTGTTCTCCACTGTCTCCGTCACCTTCGCACTTGTCTGTAATAAAAGAAAAAAAAATAGTTATACACACACACACACACACACACACATATTGTTTCTAAATATGCAATTACTAACATTTAATTCTAACAGGTCATCATGCAAGAACCGTATAGATTGTTATTGATTGGGGAAAGGCTCAAGGAGATCTCCTATTGATGCTCATTAAACCAAGATTTGCAGGGGATTATATTATCCCTTCTGAGTGTTGATTTCAAAATCATGAAATGTCGTTCGCACGTCGTGGCCTCCGCATGTTCACGAAACCTCCAATCCTTAATTGATCTTCATCATACCTGCCACCTTTACATTTCTAAATATGCAATAAGTAAGATTTACTGCTAACAATTCATAATGCACCACCCATATAGGTTGTCATTAATCAATGAAAGGCTCGAGGAGCTTTCCCATTCATAAGCATTAACCAAGATTTAGCAAAGAGTTACATTATCATCTCTAACTATTCATTTAAACCATCATCTGGAGAAAACCAATGTTCTCATAAACCTATGGCATCAGCTCGACAACAGTTCTGTGGAGATACAGTGAACATCTTTGGGCATGAGGAAAATAACTTCCATTGGTCCAGGGAATATTTTTATTACTCAACCTCTGCTACAGAGAACCAAGTAATTTGGACCTATGGGATTGCTCATGCAGGTTGTGTCCCTAAGGTTTTTGATTGTAAGGACCCGGTCTCTTAGTGCGCCGATAAATTTATTTCAAACAAAAGAATTATTCCACTGCAGGACCGCTCTTCTATTTCTTTGTCACCTTAGGTCTTCTGCCATATGCTAAGATTGTCGGAGCCAACATTGATATTCAGAGGAGAAGATTTCAAACAATTCCTAGCAAAGCATAATAACAGGTTGGACCTCTTGCCCCATTTTTTGGAAAACCTGCTTCTGGTTCCTGAAGATATTACAAGCTTCCAGCTTAGTTCATTTAGAAATCCATTTCGCGAAATTGCCTGGCTATTTACAAGAATAACGAGATAGGAGTCCACAACAACTGTTTCCTGGATGGCTCTTTATATTTAATATTTCACAATCAACGAACAAGCCATTTTTTATTGGGGAAGGTTAATTTCCCGTGAAATATGTTCCCAATTGTCAGGCTTCAAAAGGGAAAAGAAATTTTATATGTCGTCCTATTTAGTTTTTGCAATAGCACATTCCTGTCGGTTTCCACAATTGTCTTTGTCCAAGAATGTCAACTACGAATTCCACCCAGTAATGTTCTGGTACCAGGCCTTGTGGAAGCACAAGGATTCCCACTATTTTTATGAGGTTTTTAATGGCTTCGTGTCTGTTTTAAAAAAAAAATTGTTAGAAGAAGATTCTCCCCGCATATCTGAACAGGAAACTAGTTTTTTCGACAAGAAGGGGACACTCGGACATTTGGATAATTACACTGTCATAAGAATTTTTGGCTCCATGGAAAAACCTGCTCTCCTTCCATGTCACATTACAGACACAATGTTTGTTGCAAAAGTAGCATGGAAATACAACTACTGGTCCCATCTGTTGCAAAGGAAGAAAAAAAATAGTTCATTCCTCTGCCTTGGAAAGTAGGGGAGTTCATGTTGAAAAACATCAAAAAAATTGACGAATTCGCAGCACATTCTAGCATCCCCAACCTGAGATATGATGAAATCATAACAGGTTTCGACCCCTATAATATTTTTCGACAACATTTACAAACACTTGGCCTCAACGATTGTTTTTTAAAAAAACACCTGCCCGAAAATAGAGACAGTGGTGGCAACGGTCCTGCCTCTGATGCCGACGACATAGACACGGTGCAAAGATGCACTAAATTGTACACGCAACAAGGGAAAGGCCCCGGTGACAAGAGTGTTCAATCAACAAATAACACTCCAAAAAGTACAACATCCCAGAGAATAGATCCAATGGCCCACCACCACAACAAAGAAACTCAGAGTTCTTCAAACGAAGGAGGAGATAACGACCCTCCTCACTCTAAAATTGATAGTTCTCACAAGCTTCCAGTAGAGAAGAAGAGAAAAAAAAATGTGGGGTAGGCGGAAGAGCCGAAAATTCAGAGTGAGAACATGGAACTTGACACTGATCTGGATAGCATGCTCCGCTTCCTTGATCACCTCGAAGACGCCATCCACCATAGCCATCCAATGGACATATCTGTTACCCAAAATTTTGATGAAGATGAATCCTTCGTATTCCAGAGCGTTGTCTTTGATAGCCAGTCCAAAAAATTTATAATTGAGAAAAACAATGTTAAAAATAAGAAAGGAAAATATCGTTCAGAGGTTGACCTTGCCAACATGTGACCATCCCAAATCTGTCAACTTCACACCACGAGTGGAGAAGCACTTCATGATTCCATTGGAGGCATCGAGACCGAAAATGCCAGACTGAAGGACCGGGTCAAGGAATTGGAAGACGCTTTCATTCCTATGTCATTGCTTGTCAACCCTTTGGCAATAGCCATGCTTGCCACCTTGCATCCAATGTAAAAGCATCCTCCACCCTGCTCGCATCCTGTAGAGGATATGTGGAGAATAATATCAAAATAAGAATGGAACTGGTTACCGAGGCATGGAAAAGATCACAAACCATCAATTCCCTTGGAACCAGGGCACATAGTTTGCTCGAACATTTGCAGGCCAAGTTAAAAGAT
>SNQJ01S0049699.1:0-14671 GCA_010110895.2 Picea sitchensis
ATTTTGTTGACAAACCAAACATTCTTCCACAAACCTTTTAACATCAGTTTTAATACCATCCAAAAAAAATCCTTCTTGACCCTATGGTAGGTTTTCAAAAATCCTAAGTGGCCTCCTACCAGAGAGGTGTGCAATTCCAGGAGTACCTTTTATTTGAGTTGGCAGTTATTACATAAATATGAGTGATATTTGTACCATAGTGAATCACTTTTTCCATGTAAATGTATCTGATGCATTGGAATCCTGCTGCAACCTTTGAATGAGAGTCCACATGTTTTCGTCATTCTTCCATTCATCCCTCGCTTCTATTATCCAATCGGGTTGGATGATCAAGATAGCATAGAGAAAGGCCTAAACATCTTCATCCTTTCTTGAGAGTGCATCTACCACAACATTTTTCTTCCCTTTTTGTAGATGATTTCAAAATTATAACCCAGCATCTTGGTCACCCATTTTTGTTGTTCTTCTAAAGATAGTCTTTATTCCAAGAAGTATTTAAGACTATCATGATGTGTTTTGACCTTGAAGTGCCTACCTATTAGGTAAGGGCACCATTGCTTCAATCCATGTATTATTTCCATCATTTCCTTCTTATAAATGGGTTTGTGTAAGTCCCTTCCCTTGAGTGCCCGACTTTCAAAAGCAAGGGGCCTTACTTCTTGCATTAGAACAACACCAATGCCATTTCTGAGGCATCGAATTCCACAATTAAGGTTTTTGTGAAGTTTGGTGTGGTCAAGACATGATATTTTCACATTGCCTCTTTAAGTTGTTCAAAATATTGAGTTTCCTTTGAAGTCCATGAAAATGCATCCTTATTAGTTAATGTTGTTAAAGGCACTTCTATTCTTCCATAGTTCCGAAAAAACTTGCGGTAGTAACCTACCAAACCCAAAAATCCTCTAAGATTCTTCAATGTTTTGGGAATCAACCAGTCCATCATGGCCTTAATCTTCTTTGAGTCTACCTTAACACATTCATGAGATACAATATGACCCAAATACTCTACCTCCTTCACTCCAAAGAAACATTTGGATGGTTTGGAATATAGTTGTTTCTTCTTCCTCTTCAAAATATATGTAGAATAATTTATTCTCACCACACTTATGTACCTTACTATACTTGTTGACATAATTAAAGAATAAACCTTTTTCTTTTCTTTCCTCCAATTGTTGAGGTCTCAACCTTGTAGGTTGAGGTGTTTTAGAAGAAGGAACATTATTCTCTCGATAGATGTTAGGAGTGGTCCTTCTAGTAGCCATAGCCATATTTTTACTTTCAACATTTCTCGCCACCCTGAACGCATTCTCTAATGATTTGGGTTCCCAAAGGAGAACCTCGTGTTAAATGTTATACTTTAAAGTTCCTATGAATACATCAATAATGTGTTCATCTAGAATATGTGCTACCTTTATATTCAATCCTTGGAAGTTGTCAATGTGCTCTGCAACTAAACCCTTTTTCTTGAGATTTATCAATTGCCTAAAGAAGGTATTGCTCCTTGTATCCTCATAGTGTGCTATCATTTCTTCCATGAAAATTTTCCAAGTGACAAGTGATTTGTGAAAACAAATCCATCGATACCACACAAATTGATTAGGTTCTAAATATAAAGAAGAAATGTGTACCTTTTGTGTGTGTGGCACATCATGTAGATCAAAGAACTGCATCATCTAAAGTATCCATGTGATTGGATCCTTGCCATCAAAATTCCTCATATCGATCTTTGGAAAGTGGTTTGTCTTCAACCCAAAGTTGGAGTTTCTCCATTATTGATTCATCTTCCTTTTGTCCTCGTCATGAATTTTATGGGATACATTTTCACTTTTAGGTGGCCTCTCTATTAGGAAATTTTTCAATCCTTCCATGATATCCCTTTTTAAACCATCCATCTTAGTATCCATTATTTCCTCCAAATTAGCATCAGTTGAATCCATCATCCCTTGTAGTTCATATTTTGTTATTGTCTTCTTTTGTAAATCATTTATGTCCCTGCGCATTTCTGCACCTTCATCAAGAGTCCAAGTAGGATTGTCTGAAGGATTATTTGGTGTATATTTTCCCATTTTTTGTGTCATGTTGGCCAAGTATCACTTTTAAACCTTAATTTCGAGGTGGTTTTGCTAGACGATATTTCTTCTATTGTATCTCCAAAATTTCAGCCCTTTTGCATTTGAAATTTTCGTTCTGTATTTCTATGATATTCCTTATTTGCAATGCCACAGGTCAGATCAAAATCAGATGTTCCAAGTGGAATTTATGGTAACTTCCCCACACCTTGGTGATTTTTTTCCCTTCCAGGAGAGCGTACTTGTAAAGCATGCTAAGAGCACAATATCTGGTATTTGATTCGGAAAATTGCACTGGAAATACTATAGATTTTCCACTGTCCAATGCAAATTTTCTCACTTAATTTGGATACTCACTGAAGAAGATATCATTGTTTTACTCGGAAAAATTGTTTGAGACTAGTTAATATGACTAGTCAGTTACCCTATCTTACACGGGGTGTATCTACAAAAGTAGGATGACCCATGAGATAAAAGTTTTATCATAGCTACATTGATAATTTCTCTAAATATCCTTTGAGTTTCAAGGTCTGAAAAATTACATAAAATTTTTTATAGTGAAAATTATGTGATGACTAAATTCAGGATGATTCCAGAACCCTATCTTACAGAAGCTATATCTCCAAAAGTATAAGGACTAAGGAGCTGAAATTTTAACCCCAAGTACCTTGATCCATCTAATAAATATCCTCCAAGGATTTCATTATGAAACATCAGAGAAAAAACGTTATAGAGAAAATTCCAAGGTGTCTCGTATGCAACAGCGAAACTCCAAGACCTTGAGCTTTGATACCAAATTTTAAGAACCAAATATCAAAATAGCATAAAAAACCTCAGAATAAGTACTCAACATCTTGAAAAAGAGATAATTTCAAATAATAAGCCTCTTTGAGGGGGAAACCTCCTTATACACCACATAAATTTACAAATACAAGATGATTGCAAATGAAAAGGTCTCCTTGATATATATAGGAGACTAGGAGGTACAATTACGACTATGGACCCAAGCCGGCATAATTAAAATAGCAGTATTAATGTAATATGCCCTAATTTAGGGGTAATGTGTTATTATTTAGGGCTTAACAATCTCCACATACAACGTCTTTTATTTAGAAATGTGAATTTTGATACACAAAATTTTCCTTTGGGGAATCCCCATCGAACCAAAAGATAATCATGCACAAAAGTTTCTTCTAAGAATCATCTTTTTTCTAATATTGCTCTTTCCAAAGTCTCTTCATCCCGATAATGTGTTATTATGAAATGCTTATCATAGGATTACCTTTCCAAAACCTTGGTTTTTCATAGGCTATTCCCGAAATACCACACTTCTGAGAGCTTGGTTTCTTGAAGACTCAAACTTCCGATAGGATTTTCAGAAGAAATATTTTCCAAAGACACAACTTCTTGACACCCCTCTTTCTGAAAATCTTTGTCCTGAAGGAATTATTCTAAAACGCATTAATGGCGGCATACAAAAACCAATCATTCATAGATTAAACCCATGTGAAGCATTCAATATGGAGTGTGTAAAGTAGCTAACCAAATTAAAACCAAATTTAGTCGAAATCGCATGGTTATTCTTATATGGTTAGAGCATTGTGAAGAGTATTTGAATTGTTGATTTCATCTACATAGTTGAGATTTTTTGTGCATAGTTTGATACATTGTTTCAATAATATCTATTGTTATCATATCATACTCACATTTTTCATATCTCACATAATGTCTAAGGCGCCCCTTGCAAAAGTTGCATGGAAAAGAGGTCAAGAGCCACAAAAAAATTCTTGGTGTAGGGAAAATCTCAAGACACTTTGATAATAGCATATACCCACTACCACGATGGTCTGGATGGTTGCTTAACATGGAGCCAAATGTACGAGATGTTTTTGAAAGAAAAATTTTCACCAGAGGATGAGGACTTAAATGTGTATCAAAACATCCAGGCAAGTGGACTATACACTATAGTGGCCAAGCCGACTCGCATGCCATATATTGATGCAAGGAAGTAGGTATTTTCCCATTTGGATAAGGATTCTTGTGCCATACTTAATGAAAGAAAACATATCATAGCATCACTCAGAATAGAGGACATTCACATCTGGTATAAGATGCATACACCGATATCGCCTATGAACATAGAATTGATGGATAAATTAAAAAATGAACATGCAAACGTAGAAGAAGTGATTCAGGAATGGTGGCAAAAAGGAGTGGCTATTCCACCAAAGGGAAGCAAAGTGTTTTTGACACAAAATATGATGGAACCCTCCAGGTTGTTGTTATCCATGATATGCAAGTTGCACGGTGAGGAGAATAACATATATTTCAAGACGGAAATCGACCCCTATGGCTCACTATGTAGTAGATAATGGGAATATCTTCAATCATGNATCAGTTGTTACTGTGCTTAAACAAGTATTCCCATTTTAAACTCATTACAGAACACCCAATGATGATCACAATAATGTAGGGAAGTAAGCAATAGAATATTCAACATCAATCACACACATGAAATATACAGAGACAGATATTCCTGAGGAAACCCATAAAGGGAGAAAACCTCTTCTTCCTGATATGATAAGTAGTCTTTATTTTCTATACATTATCATTCTTATGAGCACCAACTCCTTTTGAGGCTACCACCTTTGTTTTACAAGAAACAACTTTCTGAGAGCACCAACTCTCTGGTTTCTCTAGCACCCACTAGAAGGAAGCACCAACTCCCTTTGTGTTCCAGCACCAACTTCCAATCACATAAGAATCAACCTCTACAAGCTGAAACTTACTGAAAGCACCAAATATCTGGATTATCTAGCACCCACTAGAAGGAAACACCAACTCCCTAAGTTTTCTAGCACCAAATGGATGGAAGCACCAACTTCCAGTCACACAGGCACCAACCTGTATAACAGAGAACAATAGTTCTCCCTTGCACCACCCTACCACCCTGGTTTTTCTGGTTGCAACTAGATGGAAGATACAACTCCTTGTTTTCAAGCACCCACTTGAAACTCTGAGGAAAACAATCCTCCCTAGAACCTCCCTACCACCATGATTATAAAAACTTCATTATAGAAATTTATTATAGTGATATAGTATTTGTCAAATGTCTTACCAGTCTCATCATTGTTCTACTATACTGCTCTACCCTGCCTCTGATCTGAACTGTTACTACTCAATACCTTCTTCAGCTTCTATCCTCTGTGACTTATGCATATTTATTCTTCTATGTTGTGATTTTTCTCCTCCTGCGCACCACTGCCTCTCTGTCCATCTTTTCTGTTGCATTTCATGCTCTGTGTGCTCCCTTCATTCTATGCATTGTGCCTCTTATATACTCTTCTGGTCCTCTGCAAAGCCTCCTTCTACCCACATTCAAAACTATTAGGAAAAGGGCTTTACTCTTCTCTGTTCTGCATGTTTTTATCACGCCAAGTCCTCTGTGAGATAATCCACACAACTCTTCATCTTCTTTGGTGGTTATACTGAGTATGTTCGTCATTAGTGGCTTATTCCTATGATTCTTTTCCTTTTCTGGTAGTGTGACCCTTCGTCTTCTCTATCACAGTTGAGCTCATCCTCTCTTTTACAGTTACAGTCCTCGACACTTTTCCATCTGTCAATTGTCTCTATAATGAGTCTTCGTTCCACTGGCAGTTATCTCAAGAATCTTCATCTCCTCTGGCGATCACCCTGAAGCTCTTCAAATCCTCTGGAAAATACCATCAGTCTATTATGGCAGTTATAAAGATGACCTTTGCGCGCTCATCCCTTTGGCGCCTTTTCCCTTTCTGATAAAACTACACAGTGGGCGCTATATTTTTTGGCTAAGCCCCTTCCTTTCACGTGACCATGAACGATGATCAGACACCTATCCAAAGGACACTTCGCAACTTTACGCATCGTATATTCTTTTGCGAGTCACCTCGATTTTCCCAACTTGCGAAATTTGAAGTGGAGCCTAGCGACGTGCTAGCTCCTCCCTTATTTTTCGCTGATGTGACCTTGGCTATGACCAGGGGCCAAGCAAAAGGGCACTTCGTAACTTCTCACATCGGATATTCAGCTGTGAGTTTCCTCGATTCTCCCAAATTGCAAAATTCGAAGTGGATCCTAGCGACATGATAGATCCTCTCTTATTTTACATTGATGTGACCTTGGCTGTGACTAGGGGCCAAAAAAAAGGGTGCTTCGTGACTTCGCATTTTGGATTTTCTGCTGCGAGTTGCCTTGATTCTCCCAACTCGCGAAATCTGAACTTTACTGTGTCAAATCAACAGTCCACAACCTTTAGTGATCTGATGGCCCAGATCTCATCGGGACTTCATGTTTCACGATGTTGTAGTTTATCCAAATCAACGGTCCACAACATTCTTCCAGCCAATGGCTGTGATTTCCTTCACAAACTCGGACTTCATAAATTCAATGCTCTCCTACGTTCTTCTTTGCTTATCCTATCCTTCCACTTTCAGAATGATCCAACGATTGTCAGGTATTCCTTCTGAGCTTATCCTCCTTGCAAATCCATTAGATCTAATGGTTGTTGGTCCTTCGCTCTCAGATCCAATGGATGGGATTTGTTCCTCTCCTGCGCACTTGTTCCTCCTGTCTAGACTCTGATCTAATGGTCCAGATTCTTCACAGTGTTTGATCCAACAACCACTATCGCTCCTCCTCTTGAGATTATGCTTCCTCTTGACTTGGAATAATTTCTAAGTGTCAAAGGCCTAGAACTTTGATCCTTCTATGAGTCCTAATGAATTTTGGGTCTCGTCTGTGTTTCTAAAAATGCTATCTCTCCTAAGCTTTGGTGATGAAGTTAACCTCGGCCCTAACGCACACTTGTGCTCTGCGTGCAACTCTGCATTATTCCTCCCAAGATTGATTCCTTCTGCAAACTCACAGATTTTAAGGAATCCTGTGCACACTCCTTGATGCCTTCATGATAACCTATGTCTATCTGGAAACTCCAACTCTCTGCCCTATGCTCGTCCTCCTTATCTTGTAGACAACAATTTCTCATGGTCTCGTCATTCCCGATGCTATCATTGTTGATTTCATGTTTTCTGTCATTGCTGCCAATATGTCATCGTTGTTGTTGTTCTTTCCATCAATGGAAGGCACACTCTACCTGTAAACATGCCATCATTGATATTGTTATTTCCTGTAAACATGCCATCGTCACTGTTGTTCTTTCCATCAATGAAAAGCACACTATGCATGTAAACATGCCAACAATCTCCCCCTTTGGAATTGATGGCAACCCTGAAGGACTGCATTGTTCTACTTATACCTCCAACTGTAGCATCTAGACCACACCTTTTCTCCCCCTTTGACATCAATGTCAAAGAAAACATGCTCCCCCTGAGCTATTGCAGTACTTTTCAGAGGTATCAGATATTCAACCATCACCAACTCCCCCTGACAGGATGGAGTCTCTTAGGTGAGAGAAGAGATGACTCCCAGCTTCTGACAGAGATATTCAAATGGTGTCTTGCCTAGGGGTTTAGTAAATATGTCTCCAATTTGTTCTATGGTTGGAATGTAATGAGCCTGAACAATCTTGTTGGTGACCTGCTCTCTCAGAAAATGGTATTTTATGGGGATGAGCTTGGTCTTGGAATGAAATACTAGATTATTGGACCTGTTCATTATACTCGCCTCTCAACTACTTCATTTTGTTGTGGAGTTCCTGGGATTGGGTATTCTCTCCTGATCCCATGTTTATCAAAGAATTCCTTGAAATCACTTGACATAAATTCTCCTCCTCTGTCTGATCTTACTGCCTTTAACTTGTTTCCTGTTTGATTCTCAATTAACGCTTTACATATTTTAAATTTCTCAAATGCTTTAGTTTTTCCTTTGATACAAGCAACCCAAGTGAGTCTTGAGTAATCATCAATGATCAACATGAGATAGTTTTCCTTCCCTGTGCCTTCCTGTCTTGATGGTCCACATAAATCCATATGAACTAATTGGAGTGGTTTCTCTGTTGAAGTAGGGCACTTTGGTTTTAAACTATGTCCTGGTTAGTTTTCCTACTTGGCAGGGTTTATACACAAAATCTTGTGGCTTTGATCATTTTGTAAGATCTTTTACTGCCTCAATATTTTTTATCTTGATTAAGTGGTCAGAGTTTATATGTCCAAATCTTCTATTCCATAACTAGCTTTCATCAAGTTTGCTTCGATGACACTCTTCTCTATCTTCTTTCAGCACACATGCATTATTATCTATCCTTATGCATTTAGACACCACTTGTCCTGAGTTTACATTATTTACCTTACAATCTTTGGAAGTGAACACCTCTTCACAGCCTCTGTCACACATTTGACTTATAATGAGAAAATTATGTTGCAGACCATCTACAAGCAGAACATCCTGGGCATATCCTTTGCCATTATTCAAACTCACCATCCCTTTACCCTTGATTTTACCTGGTTCATCATTTCCAAAGGTCACATTTCCTATTTTTGTTTTACTTATAGACATAATCTTATCCTTGTCTCCATTCATGTGCTTGGAACATCCAATGTCTGTGTTCTAAAGGTCTTTTTGTTTTTGAGTTGAAAGTACTAGACCACATTTTTCACTATCTTTCTTTTTCCATGTGATGGCATTTCTAGCTAAGAGCTTTATCCTTGGATCTTCTTTGTAATTATTCAGATGGCATTTTGTAGCTTTGTGGCCAAATTTATGATAGTTATAGCATTTGATCTCATCATTCAATAGGTCAAAGAGATCGGTGCAATGTTGTCTACTCATTGGTTGTTTAGTTCTGTGTTGCAAATATTGTTTATTTCTTGACCTCCTCAGTTGCATGTCTCTAAACTTAATTTGACAATTTGCAATCTTATGATCAAAATTAGAATAGTAAAAATAGTAACCATGGAAGAAATTTTGGTACCTGAAGGATGGCCTTCTTCTTGGAATTTGTTGCCCCATCTTATGATATCTTTGTTTTTTATCAGGGGTCATCTTGTCTTTATTAGATTTTGGTGACAGAGTACTCACATGGTCTAATTGTCTGTTGACTTGGAACTTGATCATCTTTACTAGCCCTTTGTGTTTTGTTTGTTTGTTGTTTGAACCACTTACATAACCTAAACCAGTCTTCAACAAAGGAGATCTTTGTTTGCTCAGAATGACGTTTAGTTATGTTGAGGATGTAATGCTTGGAAGATTTTGGACATACAATGCTTTAAACTTCTCCATCTCCTTCTTCTGTGATAATTGTTGTTTCATAATGTCCTCTATTTTCTTTGCCTCTTCTAATTCCACTTTTATCATGGAAAATTCTTCATCATGTTGTTTACTATCTTTCTCGAACTGTATCAGCAATTGTTTTTGCTTTTTCTTTTTAAATATAAGTCTAGCAATTTCTTCAAGGGCACTGATCAATTCTCCTTCCAAGTCAACCACAACTTCTTCATCACTTCCTGTGCTTTTATTATCATAATCCTCTTTGGCCATAAGCATAAATTCATTAAACTTATCTTCACAAGAAGAGTCAATATATGTGTCTCCTAAAGAGTCATCATTGTTTACACATAAACGTTTCTTTTTATCAAATATCTTGGATTTGTACTTCTCTTCACCTTCAAATTTTTGGTCCTTATTCTTGTGTGGACACTTAGATGCAATGTGACCTATCTTTCCACAGTTAAAACATTTGGAGGGAAACTTTCCTTGGTACTCGTCTGATCCTTTCTTTATTCTTCTCACAATTTTTTCTTCAATTTCATCAGGCTTAGAATCCTCATTCTTATCTGCTTTACATTATGCTTCTCTTGAGGGGGGTTTATCTTTACCTATCCTCATTTCATATGCATACAACATTTCTAGAATTTGATCAATAGGTAGAACTTTTATAACATTAAGTTCTTCTATAGAAGAGACCTTTGGGTTGAACGTATCTGGTAGAGATCTCAAAAAAATTTGAACTAAAGAGGCTTCCTCAATTTTTTCACCAAGCCCTTACATTACATTTACTAGTTTTTCAATTCTCAAAAAGTACTTCTCAAAAATTTCATCCTCTTTCATCTTTAGTTGTTCAAACTATAATTTGTAGGTTTGAAGCTTGGCATCCATTACCTTCATAACTGCTAATGAGTTTGTCCCACATTTCTTGGGCAAATTCTAAGTGAATTACTTTTACAAATTATGCGTCTACAAGCCCACTCAGAATAGCATTCATAGGCTTAGCATTGAAGCTGAATTATATCTTGTCATCCTTAGAAACTAGTACAACTGGCTTTACATAACTAGTCTCTACCACATTCCAAACATCTGCATCTAAATCCATTATGTAGGTTCTCATACTACCTTTCCAGAGGGAAAATTTTGTTCCATTGAACAAATGGACCTTGTTGGTTGAAGTTCCTTCATGGCTAGTCATGTTTAAGCTCTAGGATCTACCCTTAAATAAAGGGAACTTTCTTTGATACCAATTGTTGGACAACAGAGAGGGGGGGTGAATCAGTTTGTATTGTCGTTAAACAATTATGCCCATTTTAAACTCATTACAGAACACCCAATGATGATCACAATAATGTAGGGAAGTAAGCAATAGAATATTCAACATTAATCACACACATGAAATATACAGAGACAAATATTCCTGAGGAAACCCATAAATGGAGAAAACCTCTTCTTCTTGATATGATAATTAGTCTTTATTTTATGTACATTATGATTCTTATGAGAACCAACTCCTCTTGAGGCTACCACCTATGTTTTACAAGCAAAAACTTGCTGAGAGCACCAACTCTCTAGTTTCTCTAGCACCCACTAGAAGGAATCACCAACTCCCTTTATGTTCCAGCACCAACTGGATGGAAGCACCAACTTCCAGTCACACAGGTAGCAACCTGTACAAGCTACAACTTGTTGAGAGAACCAACTCTCTGGATTCTCTAGCACCCACTAAAAAGAAGCACCAACTCCCTGAGTGTTCCAGAACCAATTGGATGGAAGCACCAACTTCCAGTCACATAGGCACCAACCTGTATAGCAGAGAACAATATTTCTCCCTTGCACCACCCTACCACCTTTTTTTTTATGGATGTAACCATATGGAAGCTACAATTCCCTTTGTTCAAGCACCCACTTGAAACTTTGAGGAAAACAGTCCTCCCTAGCACCTCCCTACCACCCTGATTATAAAAACATTGTTACAGAAATTTATTATAGTGATATAGTATTTGTCAAATGGATTACCAGTATCATCATTGTTCTGATATACTGCTCTGCTCTACCTCTGATCTGATCTATTACTGCTCAATACCTTCTTCATCTTCTATCCTCTATGGCTTCTGCACATTTTTGCTTCTATGTTGTGCTTTTTCTCCTCTTACGCACCACTGCCTCTCTGTTCAGTTTTTTTGTTGCATTTCATTCTTTGTGGGCTCCCTTCATTCTATGTGTTGTGCCTCTGATATAATCTTCTGGTGCTCTACATAGCTTCATTCTACCCACATGAAAAACTATAAGGAAAAGGGCTTCACTCTTATCTGTTCTTCATGTTGTTATCATACCAAGTCCTCTGCGAGATAATCCACACAACTCTTCATCTTCTTTGGTAGTTATACTGAGTCTATTCATCATCAGTGTCTTATCCTATGATTCTTTGTCTTTTCTGGCAATGCAACCCTTCGTCTTCTCTGTCATAGTTGAGCTCATCCTCTCTGTTACAGTTATAATCTTAGACACTTTTCCATTTGTCAATTGTCTCTATGATGAGTCTTCATTCCACTGGCAATTATATCGAGACTCTTTAGCTCCTCTGGTCATCACCCTAAAGCTCTTCAAATTCTCTAGAAAATACCATCAGTCCTTTGGGGAAGCTATAGAGAGAACCTCTGCATGCTCATTCGTTTGGCGCCTTTTCCCTTCCTGAGAAAACTATACAGTGGGCGCTAGATTTTCTGGCTAAGCCCCTTCCTTTCATGTTACCATGAACGGTGATCAGATGCCTATCCAAAGGGTGCTTCGTGACTTCGTGCATTGTATATTCTGCTGCGAGTCACCTAAATTTTCCCAACTCATGAAATCTAAAGTGGATCCTAGTGACATGCTAGCTACTCCCTTATTTTTTGTTGATGTGACCTTGGTTGTGACCAGGGGCCAAGCAAAAGGGCGCTTCGTGACTTTGCACATCGGATATTCAGCTGCGAGTTGCTTCAATTCTCCCATCTCGCGAAATCCGAAGTGGAGCTTAGTGACGTGATAGCCCCTCCCTTATTTTCTGCTGATGTGACCTTGGCTGTGACCAGGGACTAAGAAAAAGGACGCTTTGTGACTTCACATTTCGGATTTTCTGTTGTGAGTTGCCTCAATTCTCCCAACTTGCGAAATATGAAATTTTTTGTGTCAGATCAACGGTCCACAACCTTCAGTGATATGATGGCCCAGATCTCATCAGGAATTGATGTTTCACGATGTTGTAGTTTAGCCAAATAAATGGTCCACGACCTTCTTCAAGCCAATGGTTGTGATTTCCTTTGCAAACTAGGACTTTGTAAAGTCAACACTCTCTTGTGTTCTTCTTTGCTTATCCTATCCTTCCACTTTCAGAATGATCCAACAGTTGTCGATTATTCCTTATGAGCTTATCCTCCTTGCAAATCCAATATATCTAACGGTTTCTGGTCCTTCGCGCTCATATCCAACAGATGGGATATGTTCCTCTCCTGTGCACTCGTTCCTCCTGTCTGGAATCTGATCTAATAGTCTAGATTCTTCACAGTGTTTGATCCAATGACCATTGTCTCTCCTCCTCCTAAGCTTACTATTCCTCCCAACCTGAAATAATTTCTAAGTGTCAAAGGCCTCGACCTTTGATCCTTCTTCAAGTCATGATGACTTTTGGGTCTTGTCTGCGTTTCTAAAAATGGTATCTCTCATGAGATTTGGCAATGAAGTTAACCTCGACCCTGGCATACACTTTCTCTTTGCATGCAACTCTGCACTATTCCTCTTGAGCTTGATTCCTTCTGCAAACTCACGGATTCTAAGGAATCATGTGCACGCTCCTTGTTTCCTTCATGATAAACTTTGGCTATCTGGAAACTCCAACTCTCTGCCCTGTTCTCATCCGCCTGAGCTTGTAGACAAAAAAAATTCATGGTCTCGCCATTCCCGATGTTATCATTACTTCTTTCTTGTTTGTCGTCATTGTTGCCAATATGCCATCATCGTTGTTGTTCAAGGATGATTTTAAGGATGGAAATTTATTTTAAAATGTAGAAACCTTGGCGAATCTTACTAATCCTTCATATGCCAATTATAAATGATTGGCAATATTTTTGTAAAAATATTCAAATTTCTAAGTATTTTGTATATTTTTTATAAAATTTTGGCGATTTTTAAGGTAAAATAATTTTATGCTATAGAATTTGGGCGAATCATTTTTAAAATAGCGAATCTCGTTTTTGGAAAAACCATGGAAAATTAGCCCATGAGTGAAATTTAGCCCCTAAAATCATCCATGTTGTTGTTCTTGCCATCAATGACAAGCACACTATGCCTGTAAACATTCCATCGTAGTTGTTGTTCTTTCCTATAAACATGTCATCATCGTTGTTGTTCTTGCCATCAATGACAAGCACACTCTGCATGTAAACATGCCAACATTTACATGCCAGCTTATTTAATTGATGTTATATGTTCTACAATTCATTTTCCTAGGATAGGATGGGAATGGAACCTTAGTTTATTCCCTATTCATGTTTATTGTTTCCAACTATGGGAGGATAGCTATAAGGAACATCTATATGAAATATGTGAGAATTTATTAGTACCTCTGTATGCTCTTGTTTATAAACATAACCCCTTGAGATGATATGGAAAATCCATGCAAACCATTAAATAAATTGGGGATTGGTTTATTGGGAAACACTATGTTTATATTAGGATTTTTGGTAGCATAGGTACCCCTCACCTGCTTCCTAAATACATACAAAAGAAATGTTTAATCAAAGAGATAGCATACCAAATGGTAGAGATTGGGATCATAGGTGTATTATCCACCAACTCAAAGATATATTGGCCAAGATCCCCCATAACTATAGGTACACAGACTCTAACAAATATTCCCCATGCTAGGAAGGAAGAGAAAGCCTTAAGAGAATCGATTTTGTGTGGGGAAAATCCTACGCTTTATGATCCTAAAAATATAGAGGAGAGTCATATGAAATTTGTAGGGTTAGTGCATTCCATACAACATGAAGAAATATCCCAAGAAGATATTTCCAAGGGAACCATGTCATTTGAGGAATCCTTTTTGAAAATTAGAGATGAAAAAGAAAAGAAACAATGATATTGTTGGAAGAATAAAAGGGGAAATAGATGAAGAAATAATTAGAAACGTTGATCATACAGGACATCATCCAAGAAGAAGTTGGAAGAAAATTCAAGGAAGAAAAGGAAATGGAGAAATACAATAAGGCATTAAAGGCCAATGAGTTTTACCAAAATAAGCAAGTTGAATAGGCAACATCAGTAACAAAGGGTACAGACCAAGAAGCATCCAAGAACGTATAAGAGGAGAAACAAAGGAAAAAAACAGAGAAAGAAGAAGCTGCAAAGAAAAAAATTGA
>SNQJ01S0049699.1:14681-38214 GCA_010110895.2 Picea sitchensis
GCCAATGAGTTTTACCAAAATAAGCAAGTTGAATAGGCAACATCAGTAACAAAGGGTACAGACCAAGAAGCATCCAAGAACGTATAAGAGGAGAAACAAAGGAAAAAAACAGAGAAAGAAGAAGCTGCAAAGAAAAAAATTGAGAAGGAAAGGGCGGAGAAGGAGAAAGAAAAGAAACAAAAGGAAGAAGAGAAGAAGAAAGTTGCAGAAGAAGTAAAGAAGAATGAAGTTACAGAAGAAGAAGAAATAAAAGAGCATAGATGATGCAAAGACGAAAGAGGAAGATGAAAACAAAAATTAAGAGAAAGAAGCAGTTGTTGCGTAGAGATTGAAATATGAGCAAGATAAAGTTGCACCCTTAAGATCATTTTGAAATAATCATGTACCAAGGACCCCCATAGACCTGAGAACCCCACTAAATGTTATACCGATGGGTATAGATATCACTACTAAATAGGTAGTAGTATTTGAGGACACCTTACCAGATGTGGGAACATATTTTTATAGTAAATATAAAATTAGGATAGACACGAAGGATAATAAATGCCAAAGGATAATAAAAGAATCCATAGGATCATAATCAAAGGAGAGATCCATTACATGGCCATTGGAAAGTGACCCCAAAGAGAATTCCATTGAAACAACTTCATCCATTCATGAATTTGCAGGGGATAAATTCAATACAGTAGGTGAAATAAGTGTTTCTTTAGATGACTATAGAATTTGATTATCTACATTGGAAGAGTGTTTGAAACAACAAGAGGAACAAATCGACATACACGTCACACATTAAATGAAGAAAAAGGAACACCTACATAAGGCTAAACAAGGAACACCTACATAAGGATGGACAGTAACATCTGACTTTACTCAAGTCCCTCCCATAACTTCCTTTCTTCTTGCTCTTTGCAATAAGAAAAACATTCTTATCAACTCCATTTGTCTTCTATCCAATGCTCTGAGATCCTTCTCAGATATCCTCCTGAGTGAAATCATCCCACAGTCTGCTCCAATTTGGAAGATGCTCATGACCCACCACACACTTCACGAAGACTTCCCATTCCTTGGTGAAGCCTTTCAAGGCTATCCTCACTAACTCTGAATCCAATATGACCTCTCCAATTGCATCCATCTCATATTTCACTTGAGCTACCCAGGTAAGATAAGAAGAAACACTCTCCTCCTTACCCATCTTGGTATCATGCAACTTATCCTTCAAGGCCATCTTCTATTTTTCATTCTTCACCTCAAATAAGTTCTTAAGTGCATCCCACATCTCTTTGGTTGTATTCTTCTCAGCCAAGTGTGGGATAAGGTGATACTTCACCCCATCCAAAATAATCATCTGATCTTTTTCCTCCTTGACTTCATGCAAATCCAAAGAAACAGGATCTGATGTGGGAACCACAACAAAAGAACTGACATAGTTCCAAATCTTTTTCTCCTTGAGAACAACTGACATCTGGACCTTCCACTGCAAATAGTTGGAAATGCCATCCAACTAATCCTCAAATCTAACGCATGAAGCCATATTCCCTATCACAACTCAAGGAAAACAATCACAAATTTCCCCCCCTCAAACTTGCCCAAAAATCTCACTGCTCACTATCACTTAGAGCCCAAGATCTGATACCATGTAGAAATTTAATGACAAAAATCAACAAGCTAATATTTTTTCATACACTTAGAAACCTAGAGATAATTGTCTTGCATGAACTCTGAAATGTATAAAACCCACTTTCAGAAATTACCATAAGCAGAAATACACATTGCTAAGTAATTATGCAGTGGAATAAACACAATGAAAACCATTCATCCAACCATGAATAACTCAGAAATTTAGGCAAATGCCAAGGAAAACCCCAATGTGGGGAAACCCAATGAGAGAGAGAGAGATATTATTATTCATCTTCAAGAAAGTACATATCAGTAGCAATTACACAATTTCCAGGGAAGATAAAAATACCTGATAACACCAAAACTGTCCCAAAATCTGCCTCGATTTCCATGCCTAAAAAATTTGTACAGTTGTATGGATTTTCCCTTTCCAGCACCTCCAAATATGTGCCAATCTGTTGTATGGACAACAACATGTTGTTGCATTCTTCACCAATAGATAGAGCCTTGAAATTCGTGCAAAAAAGTTGCCTCGATTTGTGTTCCCTCATCAATATTGTACGAACCATATGGATCTGTATAGTACGGCCTCTCTAACAGCATAAAATTTAGCAACCACAAAACATAAAATCCTCCTTTGGGTTTATGCCCAAAGTCTCTTGGGAAATGTTCCCTCTTTGCTACCCTCTTTCCTCTCTCAATCTTACTCAAAAATTATCTCTCAATCTCCTCCTTTTGTGTCTTGCACACTACCCAATTCATTCTTTTATAAAATCTGAAGATGACCTTTTACCTCCCAAGTGTCTTTTCACCTTCCCCAACCCTAAATCCAAAGGCCAAGATCTAATATTTCCTTTACAAGATCAAGGGCCATGATTTATTCCCTCCAAAATAAATCACTTAAAATATTAAAGTACAAATTCACTTTATAACATACATGCACTTTATGAAATAAAGTCATTTTAATATTAGAAGGTACACTTTATTAAAAAGTCACTTTAATATAAAAAACCACTTTATAACAACTTTATAAAACCCATTACAAAGTTAAGTGCCTAGTAGTGTCAACATAAGGTTACATCCGCATACAAGACAAAACATGCGGAGTACCTCCCAAGCTAAAAAGCTAACACTCCCTCTTAGTTAGGGAAGTACTCATTGCCATCACTATCATCTGGTTCCATCACACTATGCTCAGTAGGAGCTCCCTCTAAACTTGGAGCCTTCCTCGACACTTGCACATAACTCGAACTAGAATATCTCCTCCTGACAGCTATCTGGAACCCTGAGATCCTTGGAGAATCCACTCCACCTTGAGAATCGGTTCAATCACACTAGTTGAGCCTCCTGCCAATGCTCGGAAGAGACTCATTATCTTCTCTCGGAATGAAATACTGAATCCTTGGGCCCACCACAGTCTCGGGAGCCTCCTCATGCTCCTCATCTGACACTGAATCATACCCTGAAGGTTTTCCTTGCAACATATACAACCTGTCCACATGATCACTGATCAGCTGCAGTTCCACCGAGTCCACTCCCTCCCTATAGATAAATACATGTTCCCTCTTGAACAATGTAAAATATCCTACATCCTCTAAGGTTGAGACTAATATCACGTTAACCCTCAATCCTGGAACAAAGAGAACTCCATCAAGCTCCAAGAATCCTCCATACTAGAGTCAAAATCTAACCCTTCCAACTCCACGTACAACTCACACTATACCACCTTCATTTACCACATGTCGGTCAGGACCTATCTCTATAATAATTAGGAATATTATCCATATTCTTGTCATGTGGAAAGAGGCTCCACTATCCACAATCCATCTGATATCACCTCCAAATCCTCCGCTACCAACACTGGAAACTAGGGTAACTAAAAAATTCCTTTTCATACTTGGAAGCAAAGTCCTCCATGGTTGATGTAGTAGTTGTCTCAGGCCCCTTTGGTTCCTTCTTATTCTTCTTCCTCTCAATAAAATGAGAATAAAGGTGCCCCAATTGGTTACAACAGTAACATCTGACTTTAATTCCTCTTTCTTCTTTCTCTTTGCAGTAAGAACAACATTCTCATCAGCTCCATATGTCTTATGTCCACTACTCTAAGGTCCTTTCCGAATCTCCTCCTGAGTGAAATCATCCCATAGTATTCTCTAATCTGGAAGATGCTCACGACCCACCACACACTTCACGAAGACTTCCCATTCCTTCATGAAGCCTTTCAAGGCTATCCTTACCAACTATCAATCTGATATTACCTCTTCAACTGCAGCCAACTCATCTTTCACTTGAGCTACCTGGGTAAGATAAGAAGAAACACTCTCCTCCTTACCCATCTTGGTATCATGCAGCTTAGGCTTCAAGGCCATCTTCTGGTTTTCATTCTTCACCTCAAATAAGTTCTTACGTGCATCCCACATCTCTTTGGTTGTCTTCTTCTCATCCACATGTGGGATAAGGTGATCCTTCACCCCATCAAGAATAATCCTTTGAGCTTGTGCCTCCTTGACCTCATGCAAATCCAAAGCAATAGGATATGTTGTGGGAACCACAACAAAATAACTAACATAGTTCCAAATCTTGTTCTCCTTGAGAACAACTGACATCCAAACCTTCCACTACAAATAGTTGGAAATTCCATCCAACTGATCCTCAAATCCAACGCATGCAGCCATATTCCCTATCACAGCTCAAGGAAAACAATCACAAAATTCCCCCCCTCAAACTTGCCCAAAAATCTCACTGCTCACTGTCACTCAGAGCAAAAGCTCTAATAGCTTGTAGAAATTTAATGAAAAAAATCAACAAGCTAATATTATGCCATACACTTAGCAACCTAGAGATAATTGTCTTGCATGAACTCTGAAATGTCTAAAACCCACATTCATAAATTACCATAAGAATAAATACACATTGCTAAGTAATTATGCAACAGAATAAACAAAATGAACAACATTCATCCGACCATGAATAACTTAGAAATTTAGACAAATGCCAAGGAAAACCCCAAAGTTGGGAAACCCAATGTGTGAGAGAGAGAGAAATCTTATTATCCAACTTCAGAAAATCACATATCAGCAACAATTACACAATTTCCAGCCAAGATAAAAATACCTCATAGCACCAAAACTGTCCCAAAATCTACCTCGATTTCTATGCCCAAAAAATTCATACAATTGTACGGATTTGCCCTTTCCAGCACCTCAAAATCTATGCTAATATGTTGTATGGACAACAATAGATTGTTTCCTTCTTCACCAACAGACAGAGCCTCAAAATCCGTGCAACAAATCTACCTCGATTTGTGTGCCCTCCTCACTGTTGTACAGACTGTACAGATCTATACAGTATGGCCTCTCTAACAGAAAAAAAATTCAACACCCACAAAACATAAAATCCTCCTTGGGAAATGTGCCCTCTTTGTTGTCCTCTTTCCTCTCTCAAACTTACGCAAAAATTCTCTCTTGATCTCCTCCTCTTGTGTCTTGCACACTACCCAATGCATTCTTTTATAAAATCTGAAGATGACCTTTACCTCCCAAGTGTCTTTTCACCTTCCCCAACCCTAAATCCAAAGGCCAAGATCTAATATTTCCTTTACAAGATCAAGGGCCATGATTCATTCCCTCCAAAATAAAGCACTTAAAATATTAAAGTACAAATTCACTTTATAACATGCGTGTACTTTATGAAATAAAGTCACTTTAATATTAGAAGGTAAACTTTATTAAAAAGTCACTTTAATAAAGAACCACTTTATAACAACTTTATGAAACCCATTACAAAGTTAAGTTCCTAGTAGTGTCAACATAAGGTTACATCTGCATACAAGACAAAACATGTGGAGTACCTCCCGAGATAAAAAGCTAACATAGAATAGGATAATTTACATAGTTGTAGTTAATTTGTTTAATTCAAATTTAAGTTCATCTCATAACATTATGTTCTCAGATTCATAGTTGAAAATCTATTAGAGTGGTAACCAAGCCCACATATTGGTTTGAATTGCTATCCCAAATGAGAGTAGTCCTAATTGGGGCTTACCATCAGACACTCTCCCTTACCTTCTTGATAGGCCAATCGGACCCATCAACATCGCCTTCACCAACAAACTCTAGCAGGAGTTGTTTAAACTATAAGGCACATAATTAAACATGAACATAAATTATCATCCCCAAATAGATGGTCAAACTAAGGTGGTCAAAAAAAAATTGGAAACTTATTTATCTGTTTTTATAGTGGACCAACAACACTAAACAACTCAATGACTACCCCTAATGGAATAATGGTACAACACCATTGTTATGAGGAAAATCAATCTAAGGCATGGGGTGAACCATAACAGATGAAAATGAATGTAGAAATCAACTCTAATCTCAAGTATGCTAACAAGACAAGATAAAGAGCCTACCTCATCCAGACGTTTGATGAAGTCCATTGTTGAGCACTTGACTCAAAGAAATACACCTGCAACTTGTCCTCAACAACCAACATACACAAGCATATGGTTATAATATATAAATTTAGCACATATAATAACATAATCCATCAATATTCATAATAAATACGCCCATGGAATAACAATTCAAATATTTGCAAGACATTAATTCGATGAGAAAAGAGTATTTTTATTAAAATGTAATAAATAGAAGTGTATGAATGACACAATTTTGTGTCAACACATTCGAAACCAAGAAACTAAGTCCCTTCCATCTAGGCCTCCACCACTTCAAGCCCCCACTAAAGGTAGGCTCATATAAGAGAGACAATGACGTTCTCCATCAAATAGGGAAGAGATTGGGGGTTGAACAATGTGTTCAGACTGAAAAGGACAAAGGGATGCAGACTCAATATGAACTAAATAATTTATCCAGATTAACTTTGCTCTCAAAGTTGTATTCTTCTCCTTTTCTCCACAGCTTGTATATGGCCCATTTATAGCTTTCAAATGGAACTGAAGGGTCGAATCGAAGTGTTACTAGTATATGGAAGGTCAAGGATCATGGATCTCGTTATGTGACATGGAAACTCGACACCATTTTTTAATTTTGAGAACAAAACCCAATGTACACGGGTTGTAATGGTGAAACCTGCATATACACATGTCGTATAGCTGTTATGGCACATATATGTGGAAAAATACATTTTTTAGCTCTGGAATTCAAGTCTACATAGGGAAATGGAAAAGGCCTTCTGAGCAAGTTGTGTGGGGTGAGGAAAAGATTGTTATAATAGATTCCCACTAATGTGTGAGTTCAGAGGAGTATTTGGGATGGCTGAAATACATTATAATTCTCAGAAGTGGAACAATGGAGACCCATCTGGACGAACTAGTTGCTCATAAGAATATTACAATCCATAATGACTTTGTGCACATGGCTTCCAATTTGAATTACACTATGGATCCATGTGGGGATATACCAAACAACTGTTCATGGCCATGAATATGAAATACAAAAGTAGATACATGCCAAAGGTTTTCATAGTCACGAACAAGGCCTAGTGAAAACTAGTCTAAAAATCAATCTAAAGATATATGTATACAATGGAGTACAATCTAATCTATCATTATCATTGAAGTCATATAGGTATTGGTCCAGTGAATGATAGCAATAACTCAGGAAAGTTGTGACTATGAATTTATTTCTTCAAGTCTTCTACATGATCTGCCAAAGGTGCAAGTCTATATCATGTGAATAAAGGAGTTGAGGTCAAACACAATGAGACTTCATTTGATTATTGGTCATTAAGGTATACCGTTAACAAATGCAAGACAACCTATCAATAATGAAAGTAGGTATCAAGGCATAGTGTACATTCTTACAAGTGTGAATAAAGGTGTTGAGGTCGAACACTTGAAGAATCCATAGATCATGAGACATTGATGTATTCCCAACTATCGATGGTGAGAAAGCCTGCCATTGATTACTGCAAGCCTCTAGGTACTCATAGGAATCTAGGTCTCATTTCCATAATAGATGGGATGAAGTTGACGAAAGGAGACCCATTTAAAGGAGAGCATTAAGGAATCTCTCATCATTCAGCACGAGGTACAAAGAAGTATCTTGACGATTTGGAGGAACTCGGACGAAGAACATGTTCATGAACCAACGACCCTATGTGTCTTTCACATGCACTAGATGAAAGCAATGCAAAAAAAAAACCCTTTGAATAGCAGCTAGTAAGGAAAAATGCTAACAAATGAGAGGAAACCACCAATAAGGCTAATGGAATCCAAGACACTGCATGAATCCCAATGTGTTAATAGATTTTTTGTCGTCGAACACAAGGGAAACCCCCCAATCAACAACTAATGAGGATATGTCAATTGCTCAGTTCAAGGTTACCCACCCATAAGGAAAGTAGGACCAGGGTGCGGGTAGGACTACATCTTCATGTAATTATGAGACACACTAAGGGTATGGCCGACATGCAAAGTCAAGAGTTCTGAGAAATGGCCAACACGGGTTGATAGACATCCTTTGAACAAGATCATGAGACATATGGATGACTCTAATAGCATATAATTAAAGATGAAACTTTGTGATGCAAGAGGCACCAATCAAACTCTCCATAGGGACTGGAAGAGTAACCAGTTGGGGGAGTAAAATCTAAGTAACGAGCTCAACTTCCTAAGGTCATCCTAAACTCAAAATTTTGATGACAAGTGGACTCAAAAGTTTTTTCTCTGTTCAAAGGAAACAAGATTGTTGCCAACATGAGATAATATTATTTTCCCACCAATCTTTTGTTTTTTTCATAGTCAAATGAATGTTATGATATAGAGGATGAAACGAGTGTCACGAGTAAGAAACTAGTTCCAACAGTGGAACATACCTATGCTCAATGCAAGGAGGTGCATGAAGTATATGGATACTTAGGGGAATGTTTCCTCTTGGGGTATAGGGTTTAAAGATGCAAAGTATATAAAAAAGGCTTTGCTTGGCTGATGATGCAAACTGCTGAGGTGATAGGCTTAAAATGCAAAAGAGAGAATTGACAATAGGCTCAATACTGCAAGCAAGAGAATGAGATGCAATTACAACTTAACTCCAAAGAATGTCCTTTTTTGTAAATTTAGTCTACTTGGTTTGAAAAAGGGTTAAACTTACACCAAATAGACGTCCTTGCAAATCCAATTTGCGAGTGTGAAAGAGACAATTTCACTCGACAATCTTTTTTCTTTTTGAGAGAGTCGGAAAAGATCTTAAACCAGACTCGTTGGGAGTCCCCATAGGTATAGGTCAGTATGCTTATGAGTAAAAAATGAGGTTTGAATGTAAAGTCCTATGAAAAAATCCTCTGCATGGGCACTGAATGGCAGAGAGTTTCTAACTAGGGTACCCATGTTAGGTAAGTTTCTACCATTCAATAATGACACCTCTAGTAGCAAAAAGAAGGTTATGTCACTAATAAATGGGTTCATACCTAAGGCATATGAATTGCAATTATAGGATAATGCGAGATACAATAATGGAGTGATGACCTATCTTATATGTTGTTCAACAAAAATACCTGCCAAAGTCACGAATGGGCGGCATGATGCTAGAAACTGCAATAATCCCTGCATAAAACCACCAAAAACAACTCCATCCACTGCACTATTATCCCACTAGGCAAAAATATTAGCAAAAACTATGTAAAGTGGGTAAATTTTTTCTATAAATAGTAAAAAATAACCAATTTACCATATCATTTGAATTTTTTACCCAAATAGTGCATTTTGAACCAAATTTCCCATGATATTCAAGTGTTTATTGCGGGAGCTACGAGTGATAGAATTGACAACCGTCTGGACCAATTAAAGCTTCTTTCTCTTCTCTTCATTTCTCTTGGTTTAAAATTTTAATTTAGGCTTGAATTATTGAGTATTTTAAGGTGTAAATTAAAAACTAGGGTGTACGGGGGTTGTAATTCATTGGGTCATGTATACCCAGCCCTATACATGACTTTTATAAAATCAGACTGCATATATGCAGCCCTATATGCGACTGTATAAACTGCAGCTCGCATACAAGTCCATGAGTTCAATTTTTTAGATGATAATGAATCAAAAATTGATTTTAAACTTGCAAGATGGTGATAGAGTGGAGAGAAAGAGAGCATGAAGAGGTTGATGGTGTAGTAGAAAGAGATCCAGGGGCCCAAATGGCATTAAGAATATGTGGGATATATAAATTTTGGGCTCTCAAAGGCATGAGGGATCAAGTGAGATTGCTCCAAATGATGGTGAACTACTGGGATCCAGATACCGAGGCCTTCAACCTCGATGGGAAACCATGGAGGATTGAAGTCGAGGACATATACTTTATGACAGGATTGTCACATCGAGGTGAGGTGGTGAACCTCAATGTCCTATGATCTGGGAGTGGCATGAATATAGAGGACTACATAGCCACTCATTGCATTGCAAGGACCGAGAAGTTAGGGATCCAACTCTCGATCAGAGCAATCAACAACCTGAGTCTCAAGATCATTGTCCTAGTGTTGACACAGATCACAATGTTGGCCTCATTGCACCATGCATCAAGGCCACTTATGTTCTACTCACTGGAGTTCTTGCAACCCATGGTTTATGAATGGTGCACCTCACTACTGGCCAACATGAAGAGCCAGCTGACAAACTGAAATAAGGGTAGAAAGAGGAACTTTGAGCTCATGTCTATCTTCTGTAGTTTTTTCTTTGAGCAGGCTCCTAGCTTGGGCCCTAGAGTCAATATTGTTTTGCATGGACTTCATGATCCAGACATGGAATGGTGGATCAAGGTGATGAGGCAGTTGGGGGGTGGTAGGGTAACAACACCCTAAAACGACGAGTTTTTATTTTGGTGTCGTCGGCAGGTGATAGCTTTGGATGACTACCCATATGCAGGGATCAACTTCAAAGGATATCCNAAATATTTTTGGATGATGTCAAGTACTAACTACAACATGTATTGTTACATAGACGTGGGTCCGCGATGACCATATGGACTCCCATGACACTGGCGGAAGCACTGGGGGGATGAGCCAGAGGGAGGAGATTTTTTTGAAAGTGCTTCAAAACATGTAGGGAAACTTGTATTGGTTGATGCAAAGAATTCCCATGGTTCAGGTAGAGGATCTGTTGGAGGCAATGCAACGACAGGTGGTAGGTGTGTCCCATGCTTGGGTGTGACTCTTATGGCATCTCGCAAATGCCATACTATGTTATCTCGATCATGACACACATCCGATGCCACAGGTGTAGATGTCGTGGTTATTATATTAATCGATCGTATATGTATTTTGAGGACGTGAGCCTCAATTTTGTACTATCACACCATATTTTTTTGGAGAAATGAAATATATAAAAAAAACATTGGTCTTCGGCTTCACTTATATTACAATGTGTACATTGGGGAATGCGTTTTATTTGCTTTATCTATGTGAAAAATGTCAATCTAAAACATAATTAGCGTATGCATCGGATACATAATTACAACTTATAGGTATGTGATGATAAGTAATTAGATAAAAAAGTTTTTCCAAAATTCATACCCCTAGGAATTGTCGGAGTAGAGTAGGGTCTCGCACATGGTAACTGTCATTCAACTAACATACTACTAACTGGGATTCTAGGTGAAATTATAAAGAATGAATACCATGTGAAATTGCATCATGCAAAAGCTCGATAACAACCATATATTTGACCACATTATTCGTTGATGGCCCGAGACAAACGTCACTTGAAGACACCAGTTGACCCTCAGGTGAGTAAACGACCCAAGCGACGGAAGCCAAGTTTTGTGTATGACGAATGGTACCGTCTGTGAATCCTAAGTAAATGGACGACTTCGTTGACATCTTCCAACCAAGGGAAAACTCAATAAGAAAGCCGATGACACAAAGGAAAAGATATATATTCACTAAAATACATTAGTATACAAAGAGTTACGGCTAATATTGGGGCTCAGGCGTAATATCTTTTCAAGTAGAACCCATTACTTGGCTCAGCTAGCATATTCCCTTCACAATATTCTAATTCGTAGGCTCTTTTTTCTAATACATGTCGCACTATATAAGGATCATGCCACTTGGGGATGAACTTGCCTACCCCCATTGGTTCTTTGGCTTGGTCATACAAGAGGACCAAGTCACCCTCATCATATTGTCAAGGACAGATAGACTTATCATATTGTATATTGACACATCGTTTATTCACTTCGATAGTCATAGAGGCATCTCGATGCTACTCATTTAGGCTCTCTAGGCATACGAGGCATTCTTCAAGATCGGAAGTGTCAAGTAGGAGATTAACTTCTAGTTTAAGAGAAGGTATTTCACATTCAATAGGTAGGATCTAATCCACACAGTGTACTAAATGAAATGGAGAAAAACCAGTGGAATTCTTAACCGAGGTTCGGTATGCCCAAAGTGCAAGGTAAAGTATGATATGCCAGTTAGATTTTCTCTGGCTGATAGTTTTCTGCAAAATGGTCTTGAGAGACTTGTTCACGGCCTCTACTTGTCCATTTTCCTGGGGGTAGTAAGGGGAAGAATGACCATGTTTAAACCCCAATTTCTATGTTAATTCTTTCATCATTTCATTATGAAAGTGACTTCCATGATCAGTGACAATCTCACTTGGGATTCTGAACCTGGCTATAATTTGATTGAAAATGAAAAATGTCGCATTCTTACCATCATATTTAATTGTAGGAATTGCCTCGTCCCATTTAGTAAAGTAGTATACGACCACGATAATGTGTTGATTCCCCCCTGCTANCCCCCCCCCCCCCATTTGGTGAAGGGACCGATGGTGATGACCGGGTGAGGGGTTGGATGCGAGTGCATCTTCCGAGTGAACACCTAGAAAGGGTGACACTTCTTGACCATGTAAGCACTCTGTAATTTTTTTCCATCTAGTAAAAAAACGAAAGAGGTAACTTTTTCAACCAACTTTAGAGTTGGGTACTAGCCTGCTCAGCTCAAAGAGGGATCTTTCGTGTCACTTGATGTTTCTTTAGAAATCAATGGCTATATTTGGTTTTGTTTTGGGGGTTTTTATAAAGTTGTTGGCAAGGAAGGGGAGGGTCGCTCAGGGCTATGGAGTCGAAATTCTGAAAGTGAATGAAAACAATGACTGGCTGGTAGAACTCTCTAGAGGATAAAGGATAAATGAGGCAATGAATCTGAGTTGTAAGTTCATATTTAAGCAGGGTGTAAGAGGAAGGAGAAAACAAATAACTGCATCATAGCATTACTGAAATGAATTATAAATTAGTTAAGAAGAAATACACACAGTTTAAATTGCTTAAGCCGAGAGCATCATAAGATGAACTCTGAGCTTCTAACTATCTAATTTAAATAGAAGACAATGAAAATGGAATACAAGAACATGGGAAATACATACAATGAGAGAAGACAAAACTAATATCACCACCATTAGAATATTTTCATAGAGACTTCAAAAGCTTCTACATATGTATTCAATTCAGCTCTAGAAAAATAGCAATTTAGTTTAGAAACAACCAAAAGGTTCCCTCGCACTTCTGCCAACATTAATTCATTCAGAACTTCTAGTATTTATACAATTCGAGTTTCTCGTGACTAGAAACTGATTATAATAGCTGAACTAAAACATTTCAGCTTCTAAAACTGACTATAATAATTTCAACTGATGGTCTCGGTATGTGAACTGATTTACAATGATTAATCAAAAATGCTTCACAAACTAATGGTTGATTTTCCTGATTGCTCAAATTTTGTCTTTGCCATTTGTCCTGCCTGGTTCTCTGTCGAACACGCTATCCTGCTGACACTTGGAGTCTATTAGTTGGTCCCGGAAAATTGCATTTTGTTCTGCCTGGCCACATTATCTCTTTCCACTGCAAGTCAGAAGGGATCTTGTAGTCCATAATTTATTTTATCAGAATCTCCAGGTCAATGCAAGAGGCATAATTCATGGCTGGCAAACCGATCTTCAATGTCTTGAACTGATTTAGGATCTCAAAATATGTGGTTAAATATTCCACCAGGTTTGTCCCCTTCAAATTTTCCTCTAGGCTTTCAAACTTGGAGTGATCCATTCTGCATTGGGTGAGGTGAGAGTTATACTCCTCCTGATCATACAATTTCCCTTTTCCATCCCAAAATGAAGGGAGAGCTTTGACAAACAACTCTTCAAACAAATCTTTGAATTTTTGTATGCTCTACTCCATCTGCATGGCCTTAGTTTCGACTAATTTAAGAAAATTATGCTTTCCAATGACTCTCCTGTCCCAAATGATCAATGTGGTCCTGTCTTTGACCCCAATCGTCTGAAGTTTAGCAATGGGAATGGAATTTATCATATTTATAGCATTATGGGCCCACTCTAAGGGTTTTTTGGCCAGTGTTTCACTCATAACAGTGAATCTTATTATGGTTTTGATGCCCATGTTGTCTTTTTCATCAATGAAATTCAAGTATACCCTGAACTTAGCAACTACAGCAGCGATAGAGTCCTAGATGACGTGTTTGGCCCCCTTCAACAATCCTTTTCCTTTCAACCTTGTCTTCAACTTGTCTACTCTTTCCTGTGAAGCTTGATTTTATTTCTAAAACTGGGCCATCTTCTCATCCTTTATCCTTATTTCTTGTTGCAAATTTTCCATGCCTCCCTTAAGGCTCTTGATTTTTTTTTCCTTCGGGCTAACTTGGGACATAGATTGAACCAATCCATTAGTGCTTTGCTCTATTTCTATAGTAGAGGGTGTAACAGCAACAATGTCTGATGCTCTTGTCTGTCCTTGTGATCAATTCACGTTTTCCTTCTCCAGTTGCAACACTTTGGCTTTGTAATTCAATGCTTCTTGTTGAAATGTCTATTTCTCTTGCTCTAGAGAAGCCAACTCTATTGCTTGTGGATGCTCTGTGGAAGACATATTTATCCTTTTCTTCATGCTTTGAATCATCTTGTCTTTATCTTCTAATGACTATTTTACCCCTTGAGGGCCTTCAGATTCTAATCTCTTGGCTTGATTCTACCAAGCTATGGTGGACTCTTTATCTAGTCTCAATTGTCCCTCTAGCCTAAGTGCATGAGTTTTCAATCTTGAAACCTTTAAGCTCAGACCCAAGTAGTGTGAATACAACAAGTCACTGGTGTTTTTATGGAATTTCACCTTGTCTGGGGCACTAATGTTCTCATAATGCAGCTTGACCTCGGACACTTTATCCTCATCTGCAATTGCTATGTTGAGTGTTTTCTTCTCTATGTCTCTGATTGAGAATAGAGAAGACCTATGTTGAGAAATATTTTCTACCTCAGGTATCAACTCCCTTATTTCACTCAAGGCCAAGCTCCCTTTCATAGCATATTTCTTTGCTAAATATTCTTTAGATTGGTAGACTGCTCCAGGTGCTTTATCAAAAATATGTTTTTTGTTGCTGAAAGCTCTTGAGCTACTTTCACTTTGGGGCATGCTTCTTTTACCATATTCTTCCTTGTTGGTGCCACTATCCACCATATCCATAATTACTTGATCCTTGGGTTCTTCTTCCTCCAGATCTACAATATGTGGTGATTTTTTTATCTTTATCTTCTTGGGAGCATTCTGCTAACTGTTAGTGCCTAGGGCCTCCGAACTACTTCTCTTGGTGTAGACAGTTAATTTGGGAACTTGGAATGTCGTATTTTGAGGGTTCTGTTGTGTCTAATTTTGTTGTAGGGTTAGTCCCACTTGTTGTGTTTGAGCAGGCTACAATATGTCTTCCATATCAACACAGGTTTCCAAATTAGCCAATTGGTCAAAACCTTCCACATACTCATGTTCATAAGGGCCTTGTTTTCTCATCAATATTATTTTAGATATGACCTAATGTGGATCATATATTCTCCTTTATAGCTGTGCAAATCCAAAATCCTTGATTTTGGCCTAGATTTGAGGTAAGCAAGCCCTAGTCTTCACAACAAATGGTCCTATGATGAAAGGAAATTTCAGGTTGGACACCTTTTGCATTTTCAGGAAATGTTCTGTCTCTGAGATGATTATTTGCCTGATGAAATCAAGGGAAAAGACTCTGGGTGTCAGAAATATAGGAAGAATATAAGGTGCCTCTTGACAAACATATACCCAAATTACTGTAGAATGCATGAACAACACCCAATATCCTACTTTGTTTTCTGAATTTGGTTGTAAGTAACTTTTCATGTCCTCCAAAACTCTTGGCAGGTTGGTGTTGAAGATCAAGCTGTAAACTTTGGACATGATCTTATTTATGAAAATGAGCATTTTGATTCTTTTGCATTCGGTAGAGATGAATGTTGCTTCAGGGAACTCCTTCTTGTTTGTCTCTAGGAACATTTTTAGCAATTATGTATAATACCTCAAGTTCCTTAGTGATTTGAAGTTCACTAGTTGTTTGTGTACATTGTCAGCTATGAATTTATCAAAACTAATACTGACTGACTGACTGGACTCTAACTGAAAAAAGGTTAACAGAAAACCTAACATGACTTCAACTACATATTTGTCACTATCTAGAACTAAAATTTGACTGAGTATGGAACATGCCCACCGGATCTCGATAACCATGGAATTTGCATTCATTGGTAGGGACAGACTCTCAGAATACTGCTCGGGTTTGACAATTGTCTGCGAGAATAGGTTTTTTACCTCGGGGGGACATTCCCTGTAAACTATGATTATTTTTTCTTCATCGAAGGGTTTAGGCACTATGGAAGGGGACTCTGGTATGTAGAGGGTGTATCAAATGGATGGGCAATCTATTCTACACAGGACCTCTGACCCTAACCTATTTAAAATGACCTTCTCCTCCTGTGAGTATTTTTCAGTGCACCAGCCTACAGATTTTGGGAATGGGAATGCGACTTCGATGGCATAAGGGACTATGGAGGCTTGGACCACTTCGAGAAAGGGTAATTTTCTCCCCACATGATCTGACAAATTGGCTCTGGACACATAGATGGGTGATACAGTTATTTCAGTGTCAAACACATCAAAATCCATGTTAATTAGGGCTTCTTCGCTTGGTAGGGGGTCTTTCTTTGTTATGGACAAAACAATAGGATCCATGGTGATGATGAAAAATACCTATGAATGAGCGGAAGAAAAGTTAATTTGGTGCATTGTTGCATTTGGGTTCGACTAGAGCGACCGCGCCACTTTTTATCTTTCAATTGATTTGAAAAAGTATAAAATAACAGTAAAGGTCCCTCCCTTATATACGCTTCCCGACATCGGGGACGAGGGAAAGAAGTTTGGGGTAGACTACTTTTCACCCCGATATGCATATGGTGGCACCATGTGGCCTTGAGGCAAAACCACGGTATTTCCATTGGCCCGCTTTCAAAAAATTAACCCCCGTGCTAATTCTCCGCCTGATATGGCTATTGACCGTTGATCTGTGGAGCCTGAGATCTGGGGCCCGCCGTGTTCTATCAACTCCACACCTCCGCTAGATTTATTCCTTTTCCACTAGGCGTGACCCCTTCCTCCAACTTATCATGTCTCTACACCAGTTTAGCCCCTCACTAATTACCAAGACTTGGATTCCATCAAAAAATTGTTATGGTGATAACATGGGTTCCAACTGGGGATGTTATCCTCCCTGCGAGGTAGCAAATCATGGTAGACCGAGTGCCTACCAATTGGACTGTGATTTATTCCTACAATCTAAAACTACCAACCTTTATTCAAAAGCTCAAAATCGACTCAGCATAGCTCAGGTCCTTCACCTCGGGCTTCAACTATGTTGCTTTTATTTCAATTTCTTTATGCAAAAATGAAAAAAGAAAATGATTATATACAATGAATGGAAGGGGTGATGATTGTTTAAACGATATAATGTTTGAGGAACCTTCCATTCACAGGCCCTCCTCCAATGATGTCTCCATTACTCTCCTATAGCAGGTAGGCATTATTTCCATGGTATGATGCAATCTTGAAGGGTCCCAGCCATAGATGGTCAAACTTCCCATGCTTTCCCTTATCTTCATTCTTGGCATCCCATATTAATACCTAGTCTCCCAGTTTGAATTCATATTCCTTGGTATGCTTGTCAAAAGCCTTCTTGATCTTATCTTGGTTTAGCTGAGCATTGTTGAAATCCTTTTCCCTAGTTTGTTGGACATTGATTAGTTCATCCCTCCTTTGAGAGACATATGTTTATGCATCATGTTCCTGTAACAACCTCATCACTGGAAATCTCAATGTAGTAGGAAAAATAGACTCTGTGCCATAAACAATCTGAAAAGGTGAGGTTTTGATAGATCTCTTTGGGGTGATTTTGTCGGCCCATAGTGCATGGATGAGCTTTTTGTGCCAATCCTTTTTATTATCTTGCAACAGTTTCTTGATAATTCTGACTAAGCTTTTAATTGAAGACTTAGCCAACCCATTTCCTTGAGGGTAATAAGATGTAGAATGGCCAACAGTGATATTGTAATCACTACAAAATTTCTCTATTTTCTTGGACTTGAAATTTGTTGCATTATCTGTTATGATCTTGATTGGGCATCCGAACCTGGACAAAATATTGTCTTCTAAAAATTGGATGATAACAACATATGTTGCCTGCCTGGTGGGAACTACCTCAATCCACTTAGTGAAGTAATCTGTTGCTGTTAGAATCCACTTGTATTGAGCTCATTATTGTGGATGTATTTCTCCTATAAAATCAAGGCCCCACTGTCTGAAAGGTGCCTCAACAGAGATGGGTTTCAAGGGAAGAGACTGTAATTTTCTTTTCCCATCAAAAAATTGGCATTCATGACATCTTGAAACCTCTTTATAGACATCAGGAAAAATGCTAGGCCAATAGAATCCATCCCTCAAAATCTTGTGCACAGTGGTTTTCCAATAATGGTGCCCTCCACAGTCACCCTTATGAAATTCTTTGATGGTGTTCTCAGCTTCTTCTTCCAATGAACAACTCAACAAAATCCCCCCTAGGTCCTTCCAATATAGAGACTGATTTACTATACAAAGCTTTGTTGCTTTCAAATTTAAGAATATGGCCTTTGTTTTACTGAATTTACAAGGAACCAACAAATTTCTCAATACATAAATGATGACTGCATACCATGGGGATTCAAGAAAATTCTAGGATATCTGAGGAGTTCTCTCTTCCTCTGCACTTGTTGACAAATCAACCATGAAATTTATTCCTAAAATCTCACAGTTAGTATGTGCCATCAGCTTCACAAGCCCCTGTCCCTTGATCAACTTGGTGGGTTTGATCTCTAGGTCATATTCTAACAACACTGCTATCCATTTACCCCTCTTTCCTTTAGTATCAGGTTGGGTTAGGATGTCTTTCACAGAGCTATTGGGAACATAAGCAGTAGCATGAGAATTCAAGATGTAGACTCTAAATTATTTCAAGGCCTTGACTAGTGCGTATGCTTGCTTCTCCATGATATCATATTTCAAAGGGGCATCCCTCAATTTCTTGCTATAATATGCTATAGGCTTCTCAAAATTCTGCTCATCTTTCTATAGTAAAACACCAGCAATTGTGTGCTCTGAGGAAAATGAGAACAATATGAAGTCCTTTTCAAAATTAGGGATGGTCAGTACTGGAGCCTTGGTCAATGCCACTTTGATGTCTTCAAAGGATTTTCTGGCTTCAGGGGTCCACTTTATTTCATTTCCTTTCTTGAGCATGTTGGTAATATACTTTATGATTTCATCCAAGTTAAGGATAAACCTTATCAGAAAATTCACTTTTCCCGGGAAATATTGTACCTCTTTTTTACTTCTGGGTATGCCAATTTTTAAGATTCCCTCAACTCCACTAGGATCTACTTTTATTCCCTCTTTTGAAATAATGTGACCCAACAACTTTCCTTCTTCCATAGAGAAATTTGACTTCTTAGGGTTCAATGGGATTCCGAACTTTCTACACTTCTAAAATTCCCTTCTTAGATGCTTGAGGTGTTCTTGATCTGAATCAGAATACAGAGTGATATCATCTAGGTACATAACAATGAATTTTTCTTTTTCATCAGAAAAATATATGTCCATATCTCTTTTAAACGTTGCCCCTGCATTCATGAGCCCAAAAGGCATCTTGGCATACATGAATGTTCCCCATGCAGTTGTGAATGTTGTCTTTTCCTAATCATCAGGGTGCACCATAATCTGATTGTATCTAGAGAATCCATCCAACATTGACATTTTCATAGAACCCACCACTTTCTGTAAAATGTGGTCCATCTTAGGCACTGGGTAGTTTTGTTTTAGAGATACTCTGTTCAAATTTCTAAAATCCACACACAACCTCATTTCTCCACTCTTTTTTCTAACTAGCACTAGGTTTTCTACCCATTTAGAAAACCTTAGGGATACTATGATCTTGGCTTCAAATAGCTTCTTTACCTCTTTCTCAATCAAGAGTAGCAACAAAGGGTTTATCCTTCTTAATTTATGTTTGAAAGGTTTGAGATCTTCTTTGATTGGGATCACATGTTGGATTATACTGGTGTCATAAACTTTCAGATCATCATAGCTCCAAGAAAAAACATCGGGGAACTCTTTCATTAGTTGGATATATTTATCCTTGACTTCAGGGCTGAGTTTTCTGGAAATATTGATGATCTTGGGATCCTCCTGAGTCTCAATATTGCAATCTTCTACATCCCCTTCATTTACTGTGATTTTTGGACTTTTGGCCACATCATTATTGTCCAAGAGTTTCTCCAATGGGACCAGACCCTTGGGAATGATGTTTCTCTTTAGATGAACTATGTCTCTACCTGCAATTTGATTGTCAAAGTACCCATCCTTTGTGAAAGTAGTTTCATCTACCTCTTCATCATATCATTCTTCATCAATGTTCAAATTCTCAAATTCATTATCCATCTTGAGGAATCTTTCTATTTTCTTGTCATCTTCAAAAACCTACCAGTACTTAATATTATCTGGTACTCGTGGCCTGTATTTGACCTCAACCTCACATTTTCTGTTAGGAAAGATTGGAACTTTGAAAACCACTACAGAAGTAGCCAAGGCATCAACAATCTGATTATGCCCTCTTGGAATTACTGAAAGATTATACTGTAGAAATTTTTCAAGGAGATCTAGCACTAGTTTCCTATATGCCCTCGGTCTGGGATGCTTTTCTTGGTATATGCCTTTGATTTGATTGATAATTATCTTAGAGTCTCTGGTACAACTATTTTTTTTTTCACCCAATTCTTTCAAAACCTTCAACCCCAATATTAATGCTTCATATTCGGCCATGTTATTCGTGCACTTAAAAAAAAGTTTGTAAGAACATAATTTTGAATCTATATTGGGGTGATTGATCCATATGCTAGCCCCTGATCTCTCTCTGCAGACAACTCCATTGAAACTCATATTCCATATTTGGTCTTTTGCGTTATCATGTTGCTCTGAAAACTTCTCAATCTGTTGTTCAGATCTCTCTTTGTCAGCCATACCAATTTCTGACTCTTTCTCTTCAAAACACAGGCCATTGAAGAAAATGGAAGACCCCAACTCAGTTTCCACATAGTAAATGGGATGATTACTCAGCTATGAATTATTGTTGACCATGTATTTGAGAAAAACCTCTATGTACAACCTTCTACCTTCACCAAAGACAGGGATGGTGGCGTATGACATGTCCATCTGGAGACTTCCCTTTAATTTTGCAGCCCACAACCTGGATAACAGCATGCCAAACCTGGGAGGAATATTAGCAACCACTACATCCATAACCATGTTCTTTGTTTGGATTTGTGCTAAAGATACCACCAGATCTTTGATAAGACCCAGGAACTTCACCTTCCTGGAATCAAAAGAGAACAGGTTTTTGTAAGTCCTAGTGATGTTGAGGCCTAGTTGGTCCATGGCCACCTTGGGAATCAGGTTATGAGATTCTCTTGAATCCATCATGGCATTGTGCAGAGTCGTATCATGGATTTTCATACTGACATAAAAAGGGGGAACTTCTTCAGCATCAGCATCAACATTTTCTTCTACGCACAGGCCAAACAAGATGGTTGGGTGATCATCTTGTATGTTCAGGGTATCAGAAGTTTGTTCTGTTTTAAGCATATTGATGATCTGATTTATATATTCATTTATCTTGATCAATTCATTGAAGGGTATAGAAATTTTTATCTTGGCCATCTCACTTTCAAAATTAAAAGAGGATGAGGTTTTCTCTACCTCTTTGGTGATTGTTTCTTTCCTTGCTTCCAGTATTTTCTTCTCGGGCTCTTCTTTCTGCTTTCCTTTCCCTGCAACAACCTTTGTAGCATCATCCTTTGCAGCAGACTCCTTTGTAGCAGAATCCTTTTGGGGCTGACTTGAAGAGGGTATGTTACTCTGAACTTCTTTGGTGGGGTTTCCTTTTGGAGGATTTCTCTTTGGGGGGTTTAAAGGTACTTTATGATTTTGAAGATTATACTATCTTTGGAATTGCATGATGGCATTTTGAAATCCTATTTGGTAATATTCCCTTTCCACTGATAACCTTTCCTCCTCCTATTGCATGAATATCTCACTTGCATCCATGAAATGGTCATGTTCTTCTTTAGTAAAAAACACATATGTTTCTTTATCATCATAGAATTTCATGGTGTATTCAAAATATCCATCATAATTCTCATTTACATAATGATTTTGAAAAGGAGGCCTTATTTGTTGGTCTCCCTGATTCCCTTGATTTCCTTGATTCCCCTGATTTCCATGATTTTCCTGATTCCCCAGATTTCTTTATTTGATTTGTGGGATTGCAGGTCTCCTCGGATTTCTGGGTGGACCATCAACCTGTTCTCTGGGGTTAGTCCTATTATCTAAGGCCATTCACTCCATCATTCTCTCCATGGTTCTCATCATCATTTCAAACCTTTCTTCTGATGTTTGTGAGGTTGAGGGATTTGCCTTATCTTGAGATTTTTTCATGTCTCTATCAGAGTTAGATTTGATATTTCCCAGTGCCATTAGATTTACCTCAACTTCTATGGCATCAGTCATCATATAATCTAATGAAGAAGATCTTCATTCTTTCAATAACAAAGCAAAATCACTTTCAAAGGAATCAGCATATCTGAGTTGAGAAACTTTAGGGGGGGGAGGGTTTACCTCAGTAGGAATCAAATTATAGACCTTTAGAAATCTGGCTAAAAACCTTTGCACTTTCATCGAGTGATCTCCTCATGTTGTTATACTGAGTTAACAACTGAAGGGGATTTTTCTTGTCACCCCATTTTGCAAGAAATCTAGTTTCAAAGGCCTCAAAATCTATGATACTAGCTGTTGGAAGAGCTCTAAACCACTTCCTCACTTCTCCTGCAATACTTTGTGCAAATAGTCTGATTTTTTCATCTTCAAAATCCACTTCTTCCAAGTTTGAAAAATCATTGAACCAGTCTAGATGTTTCTTGGCTAACACACTACCTTCAACATCATACAATTTGATCCTTAGATTATATTCTTGAGGTAAATCATGTAGCTGAGCAGAAAGTACTAGAGGAGCAAATCTAGCTCCCATGGCAGTTGTAAGAACTTGAAGAGGTTGTTGGTTCTGAGTACGAATCAATATAGGCTTCGTAGATGCAGCTAAAATCAAATCTTGAAACCTCTTTTTGTAATATACCAGATATAAAAAGTATGCAGAACAGAAATAGAATGCTAGAAATGGCAGAATAACAATAATATAACCAGCATAATCTCCACAATAACACAGAAATGATATAAGAACAACAACATAAATAGCACTTTGATTCAGAAAGCAATGTTCACAGGCCTCTTCGAGGGGGCAACCTCCTGTTATAACCCTAAATTGCACCACATATTGTAACGACCCTTGATTATAAATTATAATTAATTTAATAATGTAATCCTAAAAGATTAGCTAAACTAGATTTATTTATTAAAATAACCTTAACTAATTATTTGTTATTAATTAGTTATTCTTGATTATGATTAATTTAAGT
>SNQJ01S0049699.1:41509-61708 GCA_010110895.2 Picea sitchensis
TCAAACTTGCCCAAAAATCTCACTGCTCACTGTCACTCAGAGCAAAAGCTCTAATAGCATGTAGAAATTTAATGAAAAAAATCAAAAAGATAATATTATGCCATACACTTAGCAACCTAGAGATAATTGTCTTGAATGAACTCTGAAATGTCTAAAACCCACATTCAAAAATTACCATAAGAATAAATAAACATTGCTAAGTAATTATGCAATAGAATAAACAAAATGAACAACATTCATCCAACCATGAATAACTTAGAAATTTAGGTAAATGCCAGGGAAAACCCCAAAGTGGGGAAACCCAATGTGTGAGAGAGAGAGAGAAATATTATTATCCAACTTTAGAAAATCACATATCAGCAACAATTACACAATTTCCAACCAAGATAAAAATACCTCATAGCACCAAAACTGTCCCAAAATCTACCTCGATTTATGTGCCCAAAAAACTCATACAATTGTACGGATTTGCCCTTTCCAGCACCTCAAAATCTATGCCAATATGTTGTATGGAAAACAATAGATTGGTTCCTTCTTCACCAACAGACAAAGCTTCAAAATCCGTGCAGCAAAGCTACCTCGATTTGTGTGCCCTCCTCACTGTTGTATGGACTGTACGGATCTATAGAGTATGGCCTCTCTAACAGAAAAAAAATTCAACACCCACAAAACATAAAATCCTCCTTGGGAAATGTGCCCTCTTCGTTGCCCTCTTTCCTCTCTCAAACTTACGCAAAAAATCTCTCTCGATCTCCTCCTCTTGTGTCTTGCACACTACCCAATGCATTCTTTTATAAAATCTAAAGATGACCTTTTACCTCCCAAGTGTCTTTTCACCTTCCCCAACCCTAAATCCAAAGGCCAAGACCTAATCTTTCCTTTACAAGATCAAGGGCCATGATTCATTCCCTCCAAAATAAAGCACTTAAAATATTAAAGTACAAATTCACTTTATAACATGCGTGTACTTTATGAAATAAAGACACTTTAATATTAGAAGGTAAACTTTATTAAAAAGTCACTTTAATAAAGAACCACTTTATAACAACTTTATGAAACCCATTACAAAGTTAAGTTCCTAGTAGTGTCAACATAAGGTTACATCCGCATAGAAGACAAAACATGTGGAGTACCTCCCGAGATAAAAAGCTAACATAGAATAGGATAATTTAGATAGTTGTAGTTAATTTGTTTAATTCAAATTTAAGTTCATCTCATAACATTATGTTCTCAGATTCATAGTTGAAAATCTATTAGAGTGGTAACCAAGCCCACATATTGGTTTGAATTGCTATCCCAAATGAGAGTAGTCCTAATTGGGGCTTACCATCAGACACTCTCCCTTACCTTCTTGATAGGCCAATCGGACCCATCAACACCACCTTCACCAACAAATTCTAGCATGAGTTGTTTAAACTATAAGGCACATAATTAAACATGAACATAAATTAGCATCCCCAAATAGATGGTCAAACTAAGGTGGTCAAAAAAAATTGGAAACTTATTTATCTGTTTTTATAGTGGACCAACAACACCAAACAACTCAATGACTACCCCTAATGGAATAATGGTACAACACCATTGTTATGAGGAAAATCACTCTAAGGCATGGGGTAAACCATAACAGACGAAAATGACTGTAGAAATCAACTCTAATCTCAAGTATGCTATATAAACAAATATGCTAACAAGACAAGATAAAGAGCCTACCTCGTCCAGACGTTTGATGAAGTCCATTGTTGAGCACTTGACTCAAAGCAATACGCCTGCAACTTGTCCTCAACAACCAAGATACACAAGAATATGGTTATAATATATAAATTTAGCACATATAATAACATAATCCATCAATATTCACAATAAATACGCCCATGGAATAACAATTCAAATATTTACAAGACATTAATTCGACGAGAAAAGAGTATTTTTATTAAAATGTAATCAACAAAACTGTATGAATGACAAAATTTTGTGTCAACAAATTCGAAACCAAGAAACTAAGTCCCTTCCAGCTAGGCCTCCACCACTTCAAGCCCCCACTAAAGGCAAGCTCATATAAGAGAGACAATGAGGTTATCCATCAAATAGGGAAGAGCTTGGGGGTTGAACAATGTGTTCAAACTTAAAAGGACAAAGGGATGCAGACTCAATATGAACTAAATAATTTATCCAGATTAACTTTGCTCTCAAAGTTGTATTCTTTTCCTTTTCTCCGCAACTTGTATATGGCCCATTTATAGCTTTCAAATGGAACTGAAGGGTCGAATCGAAGCGTTACTAGTATATGGAAGGTCAAGGATCATGGATATCGTTATGTGACATGGAAACTCGACACCATTTTTTAATTTTGAGCACAAAACCCAATGTACACGGGATGTAATGGTGAAACCTGCATATACGCATGTCGTATAGCTGTTAGGGCACATATATGTGGAAAAATACATTTTTTAGCTCTGGAATTCAAGTCTGCATAGGGAAATGGAAAATGCCTTCTAAGCAAGTTGTGTGGGGTGAGGAAAATATTGTTATAATAGATTCCCCCTAATGTGTGAGGTCAGAGGAGTATTTGTGATGGTTGAAATACATTATAATTATCAGAAGTGGAACAATGGAGACCCATCTGGACGAACTAGTTGCTCATAAGAATATTACAATCCATAATGACTTTGTGCACATGGCTGCCAATTTGAATTACACTATGGATCCATGTGGAGATATACCAAACAATTGTTCATGGCCATGAATATGAAATACAAAAGTAGATACATGCCAAAGGTTTTCATAGTCACGAACACGGCCTAGTGAAAACTAGTCTGAAAATCAATCTAAAGATATATGTATACAATGGAGTACAATCTAATTTATCATGATCACTGAAGTCATATAGGTATTGGTCTAGTGAATGATAGCAATAACTCAGGAAAGTTGTGACTATGAATTGATTTCTTCAAGTCTTCTACATGATCTGCCAAAGGTGCAAGTCTACATCATGTGAATAAAGGAGTTGAGGTCGAACACAATGAGACTTCATTTTATTATTGGTCATTAAGGTATATCGTTAACAAATGCAAGACAACCTATCAATAATGAAAGTAGGTATCAAGGCACAGTGTACATTCTTACAAGTGTGAATAAAGGTGTTGAGGTCGAACACTTGAAGAATCCATCGATCAGGAGACATTGATGTATTCCCAACTGTCGATGGTGAGAAAGACTGCCATTGATTACTGCAAGCCTCTAGGTACTCATAGGAACCTAGGTCTCGTTTCCATAATAGATGGGATGAAGTTGACGAAAGGAGACCCATTTAAAGGAGAGCATTAAGGAATCTCTCATCATTCAACACAAGGTACAAAGCAGTATCTTGACAATTTGGAGGAACTCGGACGAAGAACATGTTCATGAACCAACGACCATGTGTGTCTTTCACATGCACTAGATGAAAGCAATGCAAAAAAAAGACCCTTTGAATAGAAGCTAGTAAGGAAAAATGCTGACAAATGAGAGGAAACCACCAATAAGGCTAATGGAATCCAAGACATTGCATGAATCCCAATGTGTTAATAGATTTCTTGTCGTCTAACATAAGGGAAACCCCCCAATCAGCAACTAATGAGGAGATGTTGACTGCTCAGTTCAAGGTTACCCACCCATAAGGAAAGTAGGACCAGGGTGCAAGTAGGACTACATCTTCATGTAATTATGAGACCCGTTAACCGAGATTCTATGATAGATATCTTAGATCTATCAATCACTTCCCGCAAGTACTTAAGTAGATCATTTTTCAAACACTCATACATATCTTGTATTTCCTTATCAAGAGACGGAATAAGATTTGTTTGCCTAGCCATTTCTTCATTCATCAAAAGGTAACTCATTATTTCATAAGCACTAGCAGAAGCATCTTGAGTTATTGGATCGCTATTAAATCCACAAACTCTTTCGATATAACTCCCTCTGTCGTTAGACACAACCTTTGTTGGCTGACATGCAAAGTCAAGAGTTCTGAGAAATGGCCAACACAGGTTGATAGACATCCTTTGAACAAGATCATGAGACATATGGATGACTCTAGTAGCATATAATTAAAGATGAAACTTTGTGATGCAAGAGGCACCAATCAAACTCTCCATAGGGATTGGAAGAGTAACCAATTGGGGGAGTAAAATATAAGTAACGAGCTCAACTTCCTAAGGTCATCCTAAACTCGAAATTTTTATGACAAGTGGACTCAAAAGTTTTTTCTCTGTTCAAAGGCAACAAGACTGTTTCCAACATGAGATAATATTATTTTCCTGCCAATCTTTTGTTTTTTTCATAGTCAAATGAATGTTATGATATAGAGGATGAAACGAGTGTCGCAAGTAAGAAACTAGTTCCAATAGTGGAACATACCTATGCTCAATGCAAGGAGGTGCATGCAGGATATGGATACTTAGGGGAATGTTTCCTCTTAGGGTATAGGGTTTAAAGATGCAAAGGATATAAAAAAAGGATTTGCTTGGCTGATGATGCAAACTGCTGAGGTGATAGGCTTATAATGTGAAAGAGAGAATTGACAATAGGCTCAATACTGCAAGCAAGAGAATGAGATGCAATTACAACTTAACTCCAAAGAATGTCCTTTTTTGTAAATTTAGTCTACTTGGTTTGAAAAAGGGTTAAACTTACACCAAATAGACGTTCTTGCAGATCCAATTTACAAGTGTGAAAGAGACAATTTCACTCGACAATTTTTTTTCTTTTTGAGAGAGTCAGAAAAGAGCTTAAACCAAACTCGTTGGGAGTCCCCATAGGTATAGGTCAGTATGCTTATGAGTAAGAAATGAGGTTTGAACGCAAAGTCCTACGAAAAAAATCTCTGCATGGGCACCGAATGGCAGAGAGTTTGTAACTAGGGTACCCATGTTAGGTAAGTTTCTACCATTCAATAATGACACTTCTAGTAGCAGAAAGAACGTCGTGTCGCTAATAAATGGGTTCATACCTAAGGCATATGAATTGCAATTATAGGATAATGCGAGATACAATAATGGAGTGATGACCTAGCTTATATGTTGTTCAACGAAAATACCTGCCAAAGTCACGAATGGGCGACATGATGCTAGAAACCGCAAGAATCCCTGCATAAAACCACCAAAAACAACTCCATCCATTGCACTATTATTCCACTAGGAAAAAATATTAGCAAAAACTATGTAAAGTGGGTAAAATTTTTCTATAAATAGTAAAAAATAACCAATTTACCATATCATTTGAATTTTTTACCCAAATAGTGCATTTTGAACCAAATTTCCCATGATATTCAAGTGTTGATTGCGGGAGCTACGAGTGATAGAATTGATAACAGTCTGGACCAATTAAAGCTTCTTGCTCTTCTCTTCATTTCTGTTGGTTTAAAATTTTAATTTAGGCTTCAATTCTTGAGTATTTTAAGGTGTAAATTAGAAACTAGGGTGTACGGGGGTTGTAATTCATTGGGTCATGTATACCCGGCCCTATACATGACTTTTATAAAATCAAAATGCGTATATGCATCCCTATATGCGACTGTATAAACTGCAGCTCGCATACAAGTCCATGAGTTGAATTTTTTATATGATAATGAATCAAAAATTGATTTTAAACTTGCAAGATGGTGATAGAGTGGAGAGAAAGAGAGAAAGAAGAGGTTGATGTTGCAGTAGAAAGAGATCCAGGGGCCCAAATGGCATTAAGAATATGTGGGATATATAAATTTTGGGCTCTCAAAGGCATGAGGGATCAAGTGAGATTGCTCCAAATGATGGTGAACTACTGGGATCCAGATACCGAGGCCTTCAAACTCGATGGGAAACCATGGAGGATTGAAGTCAAGGACATATACTTTCTGACAGGATTGTCACATCGGGGTGAGGTGGTGAACCTCAATGTCCTATGATCTGGGAGTGGCATGAATATAGAGGACTACATATCCACTCATTGCATTGCAAGTACCGAGAAGTTAGGGATCCAACTCTCGATCAGAGCAATCAACAACCTGAGTCTCAAGATCATTTTCCTAGTGTTGACACAGATCACAATGTCAGCCTCATTGCATCATGCATCAAGGCCACTTATGTTCTACTCAGTGGAGTGCTTGCAACCCATGGTTTATGAATGGTGCACCTCACTATTGGCCAACATGAAGAGTCAGCTGACAAACTGAAATAAGGGTAGAAAGAGGAACTTTGAGTTCACATCTATCTTATATAGTTTTGTCTTCGAGCAAGCTCCTAGCTTGGGCTCTAGAGTCAATATTGTTTTGCATGGACTTCACGATCCAGACATGGCACGGTGGATCAAGGTGATGAGGCGGTTGGGGGGTGGTAGGGTAACAACACCCTAAAACGATGAGTTTTTCTTTTGGTGTCATCGACAGGTGATAGCTTTGGATGACTACCCATATGCAGGGATCAACTTCAAAGGATATCCAAACATGCCATTACCACCAGGTTCCGACTACAGAGACATAGGTATGAAAAAGTTTTTGAATATTTCATTTTTTTGTATTTTTGTAAAAGACAAAACAAAAATATTTTTGGATGATGTCAAGTACTAACTACAACATGTATTGTTACACAGACGTGGGTCTGTGATGACCATATGGACTCCCATGACACTGGCGGAGGCACTGGGGAGATGAGCCAAAGGGAGGAGATTTTTTAGAAAGTGCTTCAAAACATGTAGGGAAACTTGTATAGTTTGATGCAAAGAATTCCCATGGTTCAGGTAAAGGATCTGTTGGAGGCAATGCAATGAAAGGTGGTAGGTGTGTCCCATGCTTGGGTGTGACTCTTATGGCATCTCGCAAATGCCATACTATGTTATCATGACACATATCCGATGCCATAGGTGTAGATGTCGTGGTTATTATATTGATCGACCGTATATGTATTTTGAGGGCGTGAGCCCCAATTTTGTACTATCACACCATATTTTTTTGGAAAAATGAAATATATAAAAAAAACATTGGTCTTCGGCTTCACTTATATTACAATGTGTACATTGGTGAATGTGTTTTATTTTCTTTATCTATGTGAAAAATGGCAATCTAAAACATAATTAGCGTATGCATCGGATACATAATTATAACTTATAGGTATGTGATGATAAGTAATTAAATAAAAAAGTTTTTCCAAAATTCATACCCCTAGGAATTGTCGAAGTAGAGTAGGGTCTCGCACACGGTAAATGTCATTCAACTAACATACTACTAATTGGGATTCTAGGTGAAATTATAAAGAATGAATACCATGTGAAATTGCATCATGCAAAATCTCTATAACGACCATATATTCGACCACATTATTAGTTGATGGCCCTAGACAAACGCCACTTGAAGACACCAGTTGACCCTCGGGTGAGTAAACGACCCAAGTGACGGAAGCCAAGTTATTTGTATGACGACTGGTACCATCTGTGAATCCTAAGTAAACAGACGACTTCGTTGACATCTTCCAACCAAGGGAAAACTCAATAAGAAAGCCGATGACACAAAGGAAAAGATATATATTCACTAAAATACATTAGTATACAAAGAGTTACGGCCAATATTGGGGCTCAGACGTAATATATTTTCAAGTAGAACCCATTACTGGGCTCAGCTAGCATATTCCCTTCACAATATTCTAATGTGTAGGCTCCTTTTTCTAATACATGTCGCATGATACAAGGATCGTGCCACATGGGGATGAACTTGCCTGCCCCCATTGGTTCTTTGGCTTGGTCATACAAGAGGACCAAGTCACCCTCATCATATTGTCAAGGACAGATAGACTTATCATATTGTATATTGACACATCATTTATTCACTTCGATAGTGGTAGAGGCATCTCGATGCTACTCATTTAGGCTCTCTAGGCATACAAGGCATTCTTCAAGATCGAAAGTGTCAAGTAGGAGATTAACTTCTAGTTTAAGAGAAGGGATTTCAAATTCAATAGGTAGGATCTAATCCACATAGTGTACCAACTAAAATGGAGAAAAACCAGTGGAAGTCTTAACCGAGGTTCGATATGCCCAAAGTGCAAGGTAAAGTATGCTATGCCAGTTAGATTTGCTCTGGCTGACAGTTTTCTGCAAAATGGTCTTGAGAGACTTGTTCACGGCCTCTACTTGTCCATTTTCCTGGGGGTAGTAAGGGGAAGAATGACCATGTTTAAACCCCAATTTCTATGCTAATTCTTTCATCATTTCATTCTGAAAGTGACTTCCATGATCAGTGACAATCTCACTTGGGATTCCGAACCTGGCTACAATTTGGTTGAAAATGAAAAATGTCGCATTCTTACCATTGGATTTAATTGTAGGAATTTCCTCGTCCCATTTAGTAAAGTAGTATACGGCCATTTAATTGTAGGAATTTCCTCTCGGCCCCATTTAGTAAAGTAGCATAATGGCCACGAGCACGTGTTGATGCCCCCGCTGAGGTTGGGTTGCATCTACAAAATCCAACCCCCCATTTGGTGAAGGACCCACTAGGTGATGATTGGGTGAGGGGTTGGATGCCAGTGCATCTTCCGAGTGAACACCTGGCAGGGGCGACACTTCTTGACCATGTTAGCACTCTATAAAAAAATTCCAGCTGGTAAAAAAACGACAAAGGTAACTATTTCAACTAGCTTTAGAGCTGGGTACTAGCCTACTCATCTCAAAGAGGGCTCTTTCGTGTCACTTGATGTTTCTTTAGAAATCAATGGCTATATTTGGTTTTGTTTTGGGGGTTTTTATAAAGTTGTTGGCAAGGAAGGGGAGGGTCACTCAGGGCTATGGAGTCAAAATTCTGAAAGTGAATGAAAACAATGACTGGTCGGTAGAACTCTCTAGAGGATAAAGGATAAATGAGGCAATGAATCTGAGTTGTAAGTTCATATTTAACCAGGGTGTAAGAGGAAGGAGAAAACAAATAACTGCATCAGAGCATTACTGAAATGAATTCTAAATTAGTTAAGAAGAAATACACACAGTTTAAATTGCTTAAGCTGAGAGCATCATAAGATGAATTATGAGCTTCTAACTATCCAATTTAAACAGAAGACGGTGAAAATGGAATAAAAGAACATGGGAAATACATACAATGAGAGAATACAAAACTAATATCACCACCATTAGAATATTTTCATAGAGACTTCAAAAGCTTTTGCATATGTATTCAATTCAGCTCCAGAAAAATAACAATTTAGTTTAGAAACAACCAAAAGGTGCCCTTGCACTTTTGCCAACATTAATTCATTCAGAAATTCTAGTATTTATACAATTCGAGTTTCTCATGACTAGAAACCGATTATAATAGTTGAACTAAAACATTTCAGCTTCTAAAACTGACTATAATAATTTCAACTGACGGTCTTGGTATGTGAACTGGTTTACAATGATTAATAAAAAATGCTTCGCAAACTAATGGTTGATTTTCCTAACTACTCAAATTTTGTCTTCGCCATTTGTCATGCCTGGTTCTGTGTCGAACAAGCTATCCTGGTGACACTTGGAGTCTATTAGTTGGTTCCCGAAAATTTTCATTTTGTCCTGCCTGGCCGCATTATCTCTTTCCACTGCAAGTCAGAAGGGATCTCGTAGTCCATAATTTATTTTATCAGAATCTCCAGGTCAATGCAAGAGGCATAATTCATGGCTGGCAAACCAATCTTCAATGTATTGAACTGATTTAGGATCTCAAAATTTGTGGTTAAATATTCCACCAGGTTTGTCCCCTTCAAATTTTCCTCCAGGCTTTCAAACTTGGAGTGATCCATTCTGCATTGGATGAGGTGAGAGTTATACTCCTCCTGATCGTACAATTTCCCTTTTCCATCCCAAAATGAAGGGAGAGCTTTGACAAACAACTCTTCAAACAAATCTTTGAATTTTTGTATTCTCTACTCCATCTGCATGGCCTTAGTTTGGACTAATTTAAGAAAATTATGCTTGCCAATGACTCTCCTGTCCCAAATGATCAATGTGGTCCTGTCTTTGACCCCAATGGTCTGAAGTTCAGCAATGGGAATGGAATTTAGCATATTTATAGCATTATGGGCCCACTCTGAGGGTTTTCTGGCCAATGTTTAACTCATAACAGTGAATCTTATTATGGTTTTGATGGCCATGTTGTATTTTTCATCAATGAAATTCAAGTATACCCTGAACTTAGCAACTACAACAGTGATAGAGTCCTAGATGACGTGTTTGGTCCCCTTCAACAATCCTTTTCCTTTCAACCTTGTCTTCAACTTGTCTACTCTTTCCTGTGAAGCTTGATTTTATTTCTAAAATTGGGCCATCTTCTCATCCTTTATCCTTATTTCTTGTTGCAAATTTTCCATGCCTCCCTTAAGGGTCTTGATTTCTTTTGCCTTCAGGCTAACTTGGGACATAGATTGAACCAATCCATTAGTGATTTTCTCTATTTATGTAGTATAGGGTGTAAAAACAACCATGTATGATGCTCTTGTCTGTCCTTGTGATCAATTCACGTTTTCCTTCTCCAGTAGCAACACTTTGGCTTTGTAATTCAATGCTTCTTGTCGAAATGTTTATTTCTCTTGCTCTAGAGAAGCCAACTCTACTGCTTGTGGATGCTCTATGGAAGACATATTTAGCCTTTTATTCATCATTTGAATCATCTTGTCTTTATTTTCTAATGACTATTTTACCCCTTGAGGGCCTTCAAATTCTAATCTCTTGGCTTGATTCTGCCAAGCTCTGTTGGACTCTTTATCTAGTCTTAATTGTCCCTCTAGCTTAAGTGCATGAGTTTTAAATCTTGAAACCTTTAAGCTCAGACCCAAGTAGTCTGAATACAACAAGTCACTGGTGTTTCTATAGAATTTCACCTTGTCTGGGGCACTAATGTTCTCATAATGCAGCTTGACCTCAGACACTTTATCCTCATCTACAATTGCTATGTTGAGTGTCTTCTTCTCTATGTCTCTGATTGAGAATAGAGAAGAACTATATTGAGAAATATTTTCTACCTCGGGTATCAACTCCCTTATTTCACTCAAGGCCAAGCTCCCTTTCACAGCATATTGCTTTGCTAAATCTTCTTTAGATTGGTAGACTGCTCTAGGTGCTTTATCAAAAATATTATTTTTGTTGTTGGAAGCTCTTGAGCTACTTTCACTTTGGGGCATGCTTCTTTTACCAGATTCTTCCTTGTTGGTGCCACTATCCACCATATCCATACTTACTTGCTCCTTGGGTTCTTCTTCCTCCAGATCTACAATCTGTGGGGATTTTTTTATCTTTATCTTCTTGGGAGAATTCTGCTAATTGCTAGTGCCTAGGGCCTCCGAACTACTTCTCTTGGTGTAGACAGTTAATTTGGGAACTTGGAATGTCGGCTTTTGAGCGTTCTGTTGTGTCTAATTTTGTTGTAGGGTTAGTCCCACTTGTTGTGTTTGAGCAGGATGCAATATGGCTTCCATATCAACACAGGTTTCCAAATTACCCAAATTGTCAAAACCTTCCACATACTCATGTTCATAAGGGCCTTGTTTTCTCATCAATGTTCTTTTAGATATGACCTAATGTGGATCATATATTCTCCTTTGTAGCTGTGCAAATACAAAATCCTTGAGTTTGGCCTGGATCTGAGGTAAGAAAGCTCTATTCTTCACAACAAATGGTCCTATGATGAAAGGAAATTTCAGGTTGGACACCTTTTTCATTTTCAGGAAATGTTCTGTCTCTGAGATGATTCTTTGTCTGATGAACTCCAGGGAAAAGACTCTGGGTGTTAGAAATATAGGGAGAATATAAGGTGCCTCTTGACAACCATATACCCAAATTAGTGTAGAATGCATGAACAACACCCAATCTCCTACTTTGTTTTCTGAATTTGGTTGTAAGTAACTTTTCATGTCCTCCAGAACTCTTGGCAGGTTGGTGTTGAAGATCAAGCTGTAAACTCTGGACATGATCTTATTTATGAAAATTAGCATTTTGATTCTTTTGCATTCGGTAGAGATGAATGTTGCTTCAGGTAACTCCTTCTTGTTTGTCTCTGGGAACATTTTTTTGCAATTATGTATAATACATAGAGTGCCTTAGTGATTTGAAGTTCATTAATTGTTTGTGTACATTGTCAGCTATGAATTTATCAAAACTAATACTGACTGATTGACTGGACTCTAACTGAAAAAAGGTTAATAGAAAACCTAACATGACTTCAACTACATATTTGTCATTATCTAGAACTAAAATCTGACTGAGTATGGAACATGCCCACCGGATCTCGATAACCATGGAATTTACATTCATTGGCAGGGACAGCCTCTCAAAATATTGCTCGGGTTTGACAATTGTCTACGAGAATAGGTTTTTTACCTCGAGGGGTCATTCCCTATAAACTATGATTATTTTTTCTTTATCAAAGGGTTTAGGCACTATGGAAGGGGACTCTGGTATGTAGAGGGTGTATCAAATGGATGGGAAATCTATTCTACACAGGACCTCTGACCCTAACCTATTTAAAATGACCTTCTCCTCCTGTGAGTATTGTTCAATGCACCAGCCTACAAATTCTGGGAATGGGAATGCGACTTTGATGGTGTAAGGGACTATGGAGGCTTGGACTGTTTCGAGAAAGGGTAATTTTCTCCCTACATGATCTGACAAATTGGCTCTGGACACATAGATGGGTGAGATGGTTATTTCAGTGTCAAACACATCAGAATCCATGTTAATTAAGGCTTCTTCGCTTGGCAGGGGGTCTTGCTCTGTTATGGACAAAACAACAGGATCCATGGTGATGATGAAAAATACCTACGAATGAGTGGAATAAGAGTGAATTTGGTGCACTGTTGCGTTTGGGTTCGAATAGAGCGGTCGTGCCACTTTTTATCTTTCAAGTGATTTGAAAAAGTATAAAATAATAGTAAATGTCCCTCCCTTATATACGCTTCCCGACATCGGGGACAAGGGAAATCAGTTTGGGGTAGACTACTTTTCACCCCGATATGCATTTAGTGGCACCATGTGGCCTTGAGGCAAAACCACGGTATTTCCATCGGCCCGCTTTCAAAAAATTAACCCCCGTGCTAATTCTCTGCCTAATATGCCTACTGACTGTTGATCTATGGAGCCTGAGTTCTGGGGGCCGCCGTGTTCTATCAACTCCGCGCCTCCACTAGATTTATCCATTTTCCACTAGGCGTGACCCCTTCCTCCAACTTATCGTGTCTCTACACCGGTTTAGCCCGTCACTAATTACCAAGACTTGGATTCCATCAAAAAATTGTTATGGTGATAACATGGGTTCCAACTGGGGATGTTATCCTCCCTGCGAGGTAGCAAATAATGGTATACCGAGTGCCTACCAATTTTGTTGTGATTTATTCCTACAATCTGAAACTACCAACCTTTATTCAAAAACTCAAAATCGACTCAGCATAGCTCAGGGCCTTCACCTCGAGCTTCAACTATGCTTCTTTTATTTCAATTTCTTTATGCAAAAAGGAAAAAGGAAAATGATTATATACAATGAATGGAAGGGGTGATGATTGTTTAAATGATATAATGTTTGAGGAACTTGCCATTCACAGGCCCTCCTCCAATGATGTCTCCATTACTCTCCTATAGCAGGTAGGCATTATTTCCATGGTATGTTGCAATCTTGAAGGGTCCCAACCATAGATGGTAAAACTTCCCATGCTTTCCCTTATCTTCATTCTTGGCATCCCATCTTAATACCCATTCTCCCAGTTTGAAGTCATATTCCTTGGTATGCCTGTCAAAATCCTTCTTGATCTTATCTTGGTTTAGCTAAACATTGTTGAAAGCATTTTCCCTAGTTTGTTGGACGTTGATTAGTTCATCCCTCCTTTGAGCGACATATGTTTCTGCATCATGTTCCTGTAACAACCTCATCACTAGAAATCCCAATGTAGTAGGAAAAATAGCCTTTATGCCATAAACAATCTGAAAAGGTGAGGTTGTGATAGATCTCTTTGGGGTGATTTTATCGGCCCACAGTGCATGGATGAGCTTTTTGTGCCAATCCTTTTTATTATATTGCAACAGTTTCTTGAGAATTCTGACTAAGCTTTTATTTGAAGACTCAGCCAACCCATTTCCTTGAGGGTAATAAGATGTAGAATGGAACGGTGATATTGTAATCACTACAAAATTTCTCTATTTTCTTGGACTTGAAATCTGTTGCATCATCTGTTATGATATTTATTGGGCATTCGAACCTGGACAAAATATTGTCTTCTAAAAACTGGATGATAACAACATTTGTTGCCTGCCTGGTGGGAACTGCCTCAATCCACTTAGTGAAGTAATTTGTTGCTGTTAGAATCCACTTGTATTGAGCTCATTATTGTGGATTTATTTCCCCTATAAAATCAAGGCCCGACTGTCTGAAAGGTGCCTCAACAGAGATGGGTTTCAAGGGAAGAGACTGCAATTTTCTTTTCCCATCAAAAAATTGACATTCATGACATCTTGAAACCTCTTTATAGAGATCAGGAAAAATGCTAGGCCAATAGAATCCATCCCTCAAAATCTTGTGCACAGTGGTTTTCTAATAATGGTGCCCTCCATAGTCACCCTTGTGAAATTCTTTGATGGTATTCTCAGCTTCTTCTTCCAACAAACAACTCAAAAAAAATCCCCCTAGATCTTTCCAATATTGAGACTGATTTACTATACAAAGCTTTGTTGCTTTCAACTTTAATAATATGGCCTTTGTTTTACTGAATTTATGAGGATCCAGCAAATTTCTCAATACATAAATGATGACTGCATACCATGGGGATTCAAGAAAATTCTAGGATATCTGAGGAGTTCTCTCTTCCTCTGCACTTGTTGACAAGTCAGCCATGAAATTTATTCCTAAAATCTCACAGTTAGTATGTGCCATCAGCTTCACAAGCCCCTGTCCCTTGTTCAACTTGGTGGGTTTGATCTCCAGGTCATATTCTAACAACATTGCTATCCATTTACCCCTCTTTCCTTCAGGATCAGGTTGGGTTAGGATGTCTTTCACAGAGCTACTGGGCACATAAGCAGTAGCATGAGAATGAAAGATGTAGACTCTAAATTCTTTCAAGGCCTTGATTAGTGTGTCTGCTTTCTTCTCCATGATATCATATTTCAAAGGGGCATCCCTCAATTTCTTTCTATAATATGTTATAGGCTTCTCAAAATTCTGCTCATCTTTCTGTAGTAAAACACCAGCAATTGTGTGCTCTGAGGAAAATGAGAACAATATGAACTCCTTTTCAAAATTAGGGATGGTCAGTACTGGAGCCTTGGTCAATGCCACTTTGATGTCTTCAAAGGATTTTCTGGCTTCAGGGGTCCACTTTATTTCATTTCCTTTCTTGATCATGTTGATAATATACTTTATGATTTCATCCAAGTTAAGGATAAACCTTATCAGAAAAATCACTTTTCTCGGGAAATATTGTACCCCTTTTTTACTTCTGGGTATGCCAATTTTTAAGATTCCCTCAACTCTACTAGGATCTACTTTTATTCCCTCTTTTGAAATAATGTGACCCAACAAATTTCCTTCTTCCATAGAGAAATTTGACTTCTTAGGGTTCAATGGGATTCCGAACTTTCTACACTTCTAAAATTCCCTTCGTAGATGATTGAGGTGTTCTTGATCTGAATCGGAATACAGAGTGATATCATCTAGGTACATAACAATGAATTTGTCTTTTTCATCATAAAAATATATGCCCATATCTCTTTTAAATGTTTCCCCTACATTCATGATCCCAAAAGGCATCTTGGCATACATGAATGTTCCCCATGGAGTTGTGAATGTTGTCTTTTCCCGATCATCAGGGTGCACCATAATCTGATTGTATCTAGAGAATCCATCCAACATTGACATTTTCTAAGAACCCACCACTTTTTGTAAAATGTGGTCCATCTTAGGCACTAGGTAGTTTTGTTTTAGAGATACTCTGTTCAAATTTCTAAAATCCACACACAACCTCATTTATCCACTCTTTTTCCTAACTGGCACTAGGTTTTCTACCCATTTAGAAAACCTCAGGGATACTATGATCTTGGCTTCAAATAGCTTCTTTACCTCTTTCTCAATCAAGGGTAACAACAAAGGGTTTATCCTTCTTAATTTATGTTTGAAAGGTTTTTGATCTTCTTTGATTGGGATCACATGTTGGATTATACTGGTGTCATAAACTTTCAAATCATCATAGCTCCAAGAAAAAACATCAGGGAACTCTTTCATTAATTGGATATATTTATCCTTGACTTTAGGGTTGAGTGTTCTGGAAATTTTGATGATCTTGGGATCCTCCTGAGTCCCAATATTGCAATCTTCTACATCCCCTTCTCTTACTGTGATTTTTGGACTTTTGGAAACATTATTATTGTCCAAGAGTTTCTCCAATGGGACCAGACCCTTGGGAATGATGTTTCTCTTTAGATGAACTATGTCTCTACCTGCAATCTGATTGTCAAAGTACCCATCCTTTGTGAAAGCAGTTTCATCTACCTCTTCATCATAGTATTCTTCATCAATGTTCAAATTCTCAAATTCATTATCCATCTTGAGGAATCTTTCTATTTTCTTGTCATCTTCAAAAACCTACCAGTACTTAATATTATCTGGTACTCGTGGACTGTATTTGACCTCAACCTCACATTTTCTGTTAGGAAAGATTGGAACTTTGAAAACCACTGCAGAAGTAGCCAAGGCATCAACAATCTGATTATGCCCTCTTGGAATTACTGAAAGATTATACTCTAGAAATTTTTCAAGGTGATCTAGCACTAGTTTCCTATATGTCCTTAGTCTGGGATGCTTTTCTTGGTATATGCCTTTGATTTGATTGATAATTATCTCAGAGTCTTTGGTACAACTATTTTTTTCTGCACCCAATTCTTTCAAAACCTTCAACCCCAATATTAATGCTTCATATTCGGCCATGTTATTCGTGCACTTAAAAAAAAGTTTGTAAGAACACAATTTTGAATCTTTGTTGGGGTGACTGATCCATACGCTAGCCCCTGATCCCTCTCTGCAGACAGCTCCATCGAAACTCATATTCCATATTTGGTCTTTTGTGTTATCATGTTGCTCTGAAAAATTCTCAATCTGCTATTCAGATCTCTCTTTGTCAGCCATACCAATTTCTAACTCTTTCTCTTCAAAACACAGGCCATTGAAGAAAATGGAAGACCCCAACTCAGTTTCCACATAGTAAATGGGATGATTACTCGGTTATGAATTATTGTTGACCATGTATTTGAGAAAAACCTCTATGTACAACGTTCTATCTTGACCAAAGACAAGGATGGTGGCGTATGACATGTCCATCTGGAGAGTTCCCTTTAATTTTGCAGCCCACAACTTGGATAACAACATGCCAAACTTGGGAGGAAAATTAGCAACCACTACATCCATAACCATGTTCTTTGCTGGGATTTGTGCTAAAGATACCACCAGATCTTGATAAGACCCAGGAACTTCACCTTTCTGGAATCAAAAGAGAATAGATTTTGTAATTCTTAGTGATGTTGAGGCCTAGTTGGTCCATGACCACCTTGGGAATCAGGTTATGAGATGCTCCTGAATCCATCATGGCATTGTGCAGAGTCATATCATGGATTTTCATACTGACATAAAAAGGGGGAACTTCTTCAGCATCAGCATCACCATTTTCTTCTATGCACAGGCCAAACAAGATGGTTGGGTGATCATCTTGTATGTTCAGGGTATCAGAAGTTTGTTCCATTTTAAGCATATTGATGATCTAATTTATATATTCATTTATATTGATCAATTCATTCAAGGGTACAGAAATTTTAATCTTGGCCATCTCACTTTCAAAATTAAAAGAGGATGAGGTTTTCTCTACCTCTTTGGTGACTGTTTCTTTCCTTGCTTCCAGTATTTTCTTCTGGGGCTCTTCTTTCTGCTTTCCTTTGTCTGCAATAACCTTTGCAGCATCATCCTTTGTAGCAGAATCCTTTTTGGGCTGACTCGAAGAGGGTATGTTACTCTGAACTTCTTTGGTGGGGTTTCCTTTTGGAGGATTTCCCTTTGGGGGGTTGGAAGGTACTTTCTGATTTCGAAGATTATACTATCTTTGGAATTGCATGATGGAGTTTTTAAATCCTATTTGGTAATATTCCCTTTCCACTGATAACCTTTCCTCCTCCTATTGCATGAAGATATCACTTGCATCCATGAAATGGTCATGTTCTTCTTTAGTAAAAAACACCTATGTTTCTTTATCATCATAGAATTTCATGTTGTCTTCAAAATATCCATCATAATTCTCATTTACATAATGATTTTGAAAAGGAGGCCTTATTTTTTGGTCTTCCCGATTCCGTTGATTTCCTTGATTCCCCTGATTTCCTTGATTTCCCTGATTCCCTAGATTTCTTTATTTGATTTGTGGGATTGCAGGTCTCCTTGGATTTCTGGGTGGACCATCAACCTGTTCTCTAGGGTTAGTCCTATTATCTAAGGCCATTCACTCCATCATTCTCTCCATGGTTCTCATCATCATTTCAAACCTTTCTTCTGATGTTTGTGAGGTTGAGGGATTTGCCTTATCTTGAGCTTTGTTCATGTCTCTGTCAGAGTTAGATTTGATATTTCCTAGTGCCATTAGATTTACCTCAACTTCTATGGCATCAGTCATCATATAATCTAATGAAGTAGATCTTCATTCTTTCAATAACAAAGAAAAATCACTTTCAAAGGAATCAACATATATGAGTTGAGCAACTTTAGGGGGGGGAGGGTTTACCTCAGTAGGAATCAAATTATAGACCTTTAGAAATCTGGCTGAAAACTTCTGCACTTTCATCGAGTGATCTCGTCATGTTGTTATACTGAGTTAACAACTGAAGGGGATTTTTCTTGTCACCCCATTTTGTAAGAAATCTAGTTTCAAAGGCCTCAAAATCTATGATACTAGTTGTTGGAAGAGCTCTAAACCACTTCCTCACTTCTCCTGCAATACTTTGTGCAAATAGTCTGATTTTTTCATCTTCAAAATCCACTTCTTCCAAGTCTGAAAAATCGTTGAACCAGTCTAGATGTTTTTGGGCTGACACACTACCTTCAACATCATACAATTTGATCCTTAGATTATATTCTTGAGTTAAATCATGTAGCTGAGAAGAAAGTACAAGAGGAGAAAATCTAGCTCCCATGGATGTTGTAAGAGCTTGAAGAGGTTGTTGGTTCTGAGTATGAATCACTATAGGATTCGCAGATGCAGCTAAAATCTAATCTTGGAACCTCTTTTTGTAATATACCAGATATAAAAAGTATGCAGAACAGAAATAAAATGCTAGAAATGGCAGAATAACAGTAATATAACCATCATAATCTCCACAATAACATAGAAATGATATAAGAACAACAACAGAAATAGCACTTTGATTCAGAAAGAAATGTTCACAGGCCTCTTCGAGGGGGCAACCTCCAGTCGAGCAGCACTCTGTTACAATAATCTCCAAGCTAGGGTTTTCATACCCTCGACCCTTATTTATACTGAATATGTCTATCAAGAGAAGCATCTAGAGGAAGATCCTTCTAGAAGCAGAAGCTTCTATTAGGTCTTCTTACATCCACCTTATTCTATTTTATTGAAAGGACATATTAATATTGACCTTTATTACATCTGAATATATTGATCTACCTATGTGCGGGTTAGGACCCTAACATGTCCGCCCCCTTAAAAATCGCCTTGTCCTCAAGGCTTGAGATGTGGAAACTACTGCAGAATGGTAGTTGGTTCCCAAGTGGAATATGCTGGAGTTGTATCTTTCCACTGGACTAGCACTTCCTTGATGGTTCCCTGACGCAGGCGATTCTCACGTTGGCCCAAAACTGTTGCTGGCTATAGCCAAATGGATCCTTCTTCAGCTAACTCGGGAAGGTTGGTTTGAGTTTGGCACCTAGTTCCAATCACCTTCTTTAAGCATGAAACATGAAAAACAGGATGTAGCTTTGACTGACTAGGCAGAGCTAACTGATAGGCGACTTGTCCCACACACTTGAGAACTGTATAAGGACCACAAAATTTGGGCGCTAGCTTCTGACACTGCTCGGACTTCAGGGAAGTTTTCTTGTATGGTTGCAGTCATAGAAACACCTGATCCCCTTCTACAAATTGACGTTCAGAGTGACCTTGATATTCTTGTTGCTTGATGTGATTATGTGCCATGACC
>SNQJ01S0049700.1:17066-28427 GCA_010110895.2 Picea sitchensis
TTTCTCAATTTCATTCTTCTGGGAAAAGGGATGATGATAAGGCCGAACATTGGGAGGAATACTTCCCAGGATGAGAGGGATGGAATGATCATGGACTCCACAGGAAGGGGGGAGTACTTTGGGGGTGGTAAAAACAACTTCGTGGTGAGAGAGGATATATTGGAGGTCAAGATGCAAAAATGGTGTCTCAACAACATGAATGGAGTGGAGTTGGGCTATAATTCCCGAATGACCTTTTTTGAGGAGATTTTCCATGTGATGGGAACTGATGATCTCATGGGAGCCTGTTGTGATTCCTTGGAACTTATATTGTTGTCCCTCCTATTGGAATTGCATGGTTAAGTCCTTAAAATACATGAGAATGGGGCCTAGACTGCATAACCATTCGGCGCCAAGAACAATGTCACAACCAACCATTTCTATAGAAAACATATGGGATTTCAGGGGATACTGACCAATTTGGAGTCACACATTTTCACATCGTCCCCAACATTTCATCGAACCGCATTGGCAATCATCATTTGAAAAATATTGTTGACACAAATGTAATAATTGACTTCTTGGGAAATGCGGTGATGAATAGAGTTATGGGTTCTACAAATGTCCATAAGGATGATTAATTTACTATTTTTTATGTAACCAATTAATTTAAGTGTCTGGGGAGCAAAGAATCCAGTGAAGGAATTAAGTGCAATCATTGGGTCAACGTCTGGTGAATCAGAGGGTGGGGTGAGGTCAGATGGTGGTGGTAGTTCCTCCATAGGAGGAAAAAAAATATCTTCTTCAGAGAGATCCTTAATCACAACCATAAATATCTTTTGTTCCTTACACTTGTGCTTGGGAAAATATTTGTCATCACAATTATAACAAAGACCCTTGAGTTAACGTTCAACCATTTCAACCCTTGTTAATTTCTAGATCTTGAGGGGAGTTGCAGGAGGGGGAAAATTGGTGGGTTTAGGGAGAGGAGGAAAGGAGGGTTTGCGGGTATGGGAGGATACACTTTGTTGAGATTCCTTGGCTTGTTGAGTATATTCCAACCAATTCTAGGGGAGTGCCATGAGAAAATGGGTATAAATTTCATCTTTGAGGCCACTGATAAAGAATTCTCTAAATAAATCATCTAGCATGCCCTCTATTTTGAAAGCCAAGTGATAAAATGAGGAAATAAAGTCTTCCACTGTCCCAGACTACTTTAACATGGTCAAACGACCTAAATGGTGGGTATCAGAGTCAAAGAAGTCATAAAGTTTGGACACAAACTGTGTCCAAGCAAGATACCCGTGGCATGCCTTTTTTCACCATTTCCACCATTGCCATCTCTCTGGATCCACGATGAAAGAGAATCACCATCAACACCAAAGGAGACCGAGTGGAGGACAACTCAGTGCCAACACGCACATTTAAAGTTGGTTTTGATCTCAAGGAGGGTGCATCATCTTAAAATTTTTGAAATATTGTAATGAAATAACTTTTAAATGTTTTGGAGGCTTGATGAATTGTATAAGATCACTAGAGATTGTAATCACCTTAATTGTCTGTAGAATTGTATATATTTATAGCTCAACTCTTATCTAGTTGTAAATGCTCATTCATTGTAATAAGACTTAGTAGATGAATTTTTTTAATTATGATAGGATAGTTGTTAAGTACCTGAATATATATGAAGATAAATCTCAAAATAAACCCACAATATCAACAAGAATAATCCAAACCATTCACCAAAACATTAAAAACAAGAATGTAGACAAAACCCTTGAGGTAGGGTAACACCATATATTAATCCTTAAAAAAGGATAAAACTCCTCAAGCAATGCTTGATACATTCACAATATTATTCACTATGTTTCAATACATTGCTTACACTTATTTATATAAGTCTATCTATCTCGTAGGAACCTTCTAGAGAGTCTTCTCACATTTATTACATCTAACTACCATAGTGGGCCTTTATTAATATAGTGGACCTAGTCCACCTTACATTGAATTACTTCCACTAATAATGCATAACCACATTCCCATTGGGTACCTCCCTAGGTACCTCATATTACCTCCCTAGATATACTACATTCCATCCCCCTTCACATGTTTCATCCTCGAAACATGATAATAATCCATACAATATGACTGGATAAGAAATGTAGCCAACTGCTACCAAGTACAACCATCCATCCATCCCAATGGAAGTCAAACTAGATGTCTAGTTGTCGCCTTGTCATCTTGAGCTTGTGCCACCTCATGTCAATGTTTCCATGGACTTGGTTCTCTAGCCTCATGTCTTCCTGTAGGCCTCCATGCACCTCTATATTGGTTTCCTTTATGGTTTCTTGTTGGTGCATAAATGTGTTGATGCTCACGCTCTTTCCTTAATGACTGTTGTTTCTCTATATGACGTGGATGGCGATATACAACAAATATAGGAATTTGTTCTATTTTCTTCAAATTATTTGCACATTGTGCCTTTGAGTCACTAACCACCTTAGCTTCTTTATTGTTTTCGTCCTGTTCTTTTGCTTCAACTCTTTCTATAGACTTTGTCTCTGATTCAACTTTGGACTCAGAAATAAATTCTTTGCTGGCCTCTGTGGGCCCATATTTCTTATTAAGAGACACATCCTGTAATGTGATTTTATTTTTCTTGTACCACAACTTTAAAAACTGTTTTTGCACATTAATATTAATGGTACCCACTGATTCCATCCAAGGATATCCCAAAACAATATCCATTTCATCCATATCCATAGCATAAAAATATGAATGAAACACATGTTTATCCATATTGAGCTTCAAATACTTAAACTTTTTCACATTTTCACCCTCAACCTGTGTGCTTTGAATATCCTTTGCAAGAACTTGCATTCGATTAACCAACTAAACATTGATAAAATTATGCATACAACTAGGGTTAATAGAAAAAATAACCTTCTCCTTTGAATACAACCATGAACCTGTAATATAGAGTTTCCACATGAAAATAAACCCTTGCTTCTCTCTTCATCCTTACACTTTTCATGAGACCACTTGTCTAAAATTAATTTTACATATGCTTCATCATAAAGTGTCATCAACTCATTATAATTAAATAAGTTCCACCATATGCGAGCATCTTCTTGAAAACCATATTGTAGACATATTCTCCAACGATCTTTCGATGATGACTTTTGAGATTGTATATATTCTTCAATACTATGGCTATCATCCTTTCCAGTAAAACACATCTTGCTTGAAATAAATTTGTAACAAAAACTAGGGCTTAAAAATAAATTACTGCAAAAAATCACGGTTTTTTCTGGAAAACCCCTGAAAAACTGATGAATTTAAAATGCTCATAACATTACTTCTCGGACTCCATTTCGACCGATATTTTTTTGAAATTGGGTATTTTTCCGAGAGGTATTCAAATATCCAAATTTTTTGGCCAAATTCTACACAGAACGTTTTATATATGAACCTAAAGTGCACCGCCCTTTTTTTCCCCTAGAAAAGAATTGTAAAAAGAGCAAACAAATCTTCCCTTATTTGGCCAAGGAAAGTAATTTGATATCAATTGTTAAATACCAAAGACTGAATACAAAATATAGTCAAAATGATGCAGTAAAGATGCGACCACACCACCTTGTCGCGCTCTCCTGCTCACAGGATCGTTCAAATTCCCCCTTGAGCCAAAACGGCTCTTCTGATTCAACGTGGAATCTCTGCTAAAAACTCGATCCACAGGTCCTTTCTCACCCACACGGCCTTCTGCATATGACCGCACTCTTTCCCTGATGACAATTTTGGGTTTCAGGGTTTCGAAATCCCCGATGACAAGAGTTCCTGTCCTCTCGAACTCCTAATCTCCAATGAGCAATTTCACCGATACGCGCCCTTTACGCGTTAGCCCTCCTGGCTATGCTCTGGTCTATGTGACCTCTAATTCATAAGACCACAGCCTTATCCTTCTTTCAGGGTTTTGGGCTTCAAAATCCTGATGCGCTCCAACTCCCGTTAGCCATCCAGGCTAGACTCCTAGCCCACATGACCACTATCTCACAAGACCACAGCCTTGTCTCCTATCGGGGTTTCAAACATCGCAATGTCAAAATGCATAAACATTTTGTTCCTAGAATCCCCGATATCCCGATATGATGTCATCTTCCGCTATTCCCCTGGGACCTTTGGGTCCATACAACCTCCCTCTATATGAACGCAGTCATACCACCTATCGGGGCTTCGGGGTTTCAAATGATGAAAAACATTTTCCCACGGGATTGTCGATCCCTCGAATCCCGATTCTCCGATATGCTGACAGTTGGCCCCACGATGGCTCCTTCCTCCTTGTCGGGGTTTCAGACTTCGTGATTTTGAAATTCCCAAACCTCTTGCTATCAAGATTATCGATATCTTGATGCCCGTAATGCCGATAGACAACTTCCTGTCGGGCCTTTCCCCGATGGCTCCAATTACTTCCACGTGTCCTCCTCTGATGGACGGTCCTAATTAAATCTCAGGATTTCGAAACTTCTGATGTCCTAGACGCCTCATCTCTAGGACTCGCAAAATGTCGAACTCTGATTCCCTTTAGATCTCTGACATGCGTCCCAATTGAATGGATGGTTCAGATCAATCTTCGTCATTTCGAGACTTGAAGTGTATCGAATTTCTCGACCTCGAGAATCCCGATATCCTAAGTGCCCATATCCCGATAAGCCAACTCTTTCGGGACTTTCACCTTGGCGTGAGAAGGGTTAAACCCCGTGCACCTCCCAGTCAATCTGACGGCTGACGGGTATCTGCTCAAGATCTGACGACTGATGATCTCCTCTTCTGTGCGCTTCTCCTGCTCCTTCCTGGACATAGAAACCAATGGTCCATATCTCTTCGGCTGATCTGATGGCTATTGTGCTCCCTCCTGAGCTTCTATGCTTTCTTCCAGTGCTTGGAAGAATTTCCAAGTTTCCAAAGGCCTCGACCTTTTTCCTCTTTTTTCTTCTACAATCTCCATGACTTTGAGTTCTCGCCTGCGTTCTCAATAATGTTGTTCCTCCTGATCTTTTACTCTCGAATCCCCAAGGGATTATTTTGACTTATGCGCCTCTGCAGAGTCTTCACGCACCCACAGTGTTGTCTCTCCTGAGCTTCTCACACGCTCAGACCCCTACGGGATTTTAGCTTTCTTTCTTCTCCTGCAGATGGAGAATGTTTGGATGCCTCCTGGCTATCCTTCACTCAAGAAACTTCTTGCTGAGTCTATCGGGGTGTTCAGCAACCCTGTGAAGATCCTTCAGTGGATTCTTCCTTCAAAATACAGAACTCAAAAGAATTCTCTTCTCTTCTCTGTGCCTGTCTACACACTGACTCAAATGCCCACCTTGCAGAGTATCTTCTCACAGAACGTTCAACAGTTCTTTCCTCCTGTGCACCTATGCAATTTCTCAATGCCCTCCTGGAAGAGCTCTTAGAATCCTCAATGATTATGTTTCTTCTGAACTCACAACACAGTTCTTCCCCTGTGCACTCCTTGCACCTGCTCAATGCCCACCTGGCAGAGCTTCACAGAATCCTCAGTGATTCTGATTCTTCTCCCTGAACTCACAACAGAGTTCCTTCAAATGCACCACTGTACATATGCTCAATGCCCACTTGGAAAATCTCTATAGAACTCACAACAGAGCTTCTGTTTGCAACTGTGTCTCTCATACATAGCCTTGCCTCCAAGGTGTTCAGCGACCTTGAGGTCTTCCTTTGAGTTGTTGACTCCACTTCTTGTGCCGCAGCACGCCTTTGTCTAAACCCACAGAATTTAGAAGTGCATCCTCTATGCACGGCTCTTAGAACCCGCAGTGTTCTGTCACACCCTCCTGGTGTGAAGCCTCAAAGACCTTCACCTGAAATCCAACCAACTCCTGCAAATGCACAACTACAGTATACATCTACAGCATAAAATAACACTCACAAACATCCATTCAACACAGAATAATGCAGGAAAAACTGCTTCTGTTTATATTAAAAATGGAAAATGCCTGTAATTACAAGGTGTTCTCGAGCTCTCTCTGGCTCTACAACTCAACTTTTTACACAAAATGAGATACTCAATCTCTTTTACCTAAGGGGGATCTTCGAGCTCTTCCCTCCAACCTACCTACCCTATTCAATTGCATTGAATGGGTTGTCTAGTCCAGCATCTGGATCTAGATATCAGCCATACAAACATTATAGGCCGATCTTAGCTACAACCTGCACAAATACATGGCTCTATAGCTCACCAGCTTAGACATTTAATTACATTGAATTCAAAATTAAATGAGGATTGTGCCTCTCTCTTCAGCACGCAATTTGAATTCGCTAACGTGGCTGGCTGGCTGGCTGGATGACGTGGAGAGATGCTCCTACATCAAACTCCTTAGCTACAAAATTCATGAGCTCTTGCTCATGAGCTTCCCATCCTAGCTGTTGAAATCCCCCCTGGATCCCAAATCATTCTCTGGAGTTGTTCATCCACTCCATTCTGTTGTTGCTGCTGCTGTTGCTTCTACACTGTTGCTGCTGCTGCTTCTCTTCTGCCTAGACTCTCCTCGCTGGCAGTCTCTGCTGATCTCAACATCAACCTTATGATGTCTTCTATCACTTCGTCCAACTGCTCTAGTGTTTGTTCCTGTTCATGCAGTCTCCTCAGCTGCAATTTTTTTTGGCACATGAGCAGATCATCATGATCTCCCATGCCTTCTTCTTCATCTTCATATGTGGCCTCAAGTTGCCACTCTGCTATAGACTTCAGTTCTGTAGTCTCCTCCTGACTGACTTTCTGTTCAGTCACCTTCTCTGACAGCTCAACTTCTGTCAGTTCTCTTACTGGTCCTGGATTGTTCAGCCAATCCTCCAGCATCTCTAGCTCCATCTCCCATGGAGTGATAACTCTGCCTGCCTGCTCTTTGGAATCCTTTGCTACTAGCTTCAGTGCTGTAGCTTCTTTCTTTTCAACTCCCTGGCCGAAATCATTGAGCCATTCCTCAGAATGCTCCTTCTCTTTTCCTTCTTCTGCTTGGGCAGCTTCCAAAGTCTGCTCCAATCCCTCTTCTTTCCTGACAGTCATAGCTGACTGTTCTGCTGCTGTTGCTGCACCATATGCAACACATACTTCTGCCTCCTCCTGTGAAAATGGTAGGAATACTCCAATTCCCCCAATCATTAGAAGATCTCTCATATCTTCCTCCTCTGTCTGCTGCATCTGCTGATCTAAATCCATCTCTGAATTTATGAGACCCTCAGATAGTCTCATCTTCTCGGTCAGCTCCTCGGGTTGGTCAAAATTCACCTGCTCATCCCTACCCACCCGGAAATATGGGATGTCTCTGCTTCCCTCCTGGCAGTCCATGGAATCAACTAATTCCATCTCTATTTCCTTGCCCACCTGGAAAAATGGAAACCTTTCGCTGCCCTCCTGGCAGTCTGTGAGATCCTGCAGTGACCTCAATCCATTGCCCTCCTGGCAATGTGAAATTCCTCGACTGTCCTCCTAACAGTCTCTGAGATCCCGCAATGATCTCAACTCGTTGCCCACCTAGAAAACTGGAATTTCTTCTCTGCCCTCCTGGTAGTTCTTGAGATCCTTAGCTGATCCCATTTCACTGAGATCTCTCCTAGTTTCTGGTTCAGATATCTGAACCATTTCTTCTCCTGGTCCATTGAGGTTTTCAGCATACCTCAACCCTCTTTTTAACAGCCTATGCTTCCCTCTAACCATCAACTCCTTGACTGGCCATTTTGCCTTTGGCTTCCTCATGGTCCATTCGTGCATCCATCTCGACCTCTTATCCTGCCACATCTTCAATTCGATCTTTTCTATGTCTGCCTTTAATTCATAGAGCTCTTTATCCATTTCTGTAAGATTTCCTGCTTTTCTCTTCCTCCCAGCATGCCTATGGTCTTCAGTAAACATGGTGTTGTCTTTGTCTGATTTCCTAGCAAACCTGTTTCTCTCACTCTGCACTAAGAGTGTTGCCAGCTTCATCCTCCTACAGTCCTGCTGACTGTCAATGGACTATTGCCTACCTACAAACAAATCCTTACAGAGTCTCCAACGCTTTGTCTTCCTTTACCTTCTCCCTCTACTTGAAATATACAAATAGAGTTCAAGCTCTAATACCACTTGATGTGTATCAGAGTGCTCTTTACCTCTTCTTGCCTCTTCCTGCTTGAGATATACAGACAAGAGTCAAGCTCTGATACCACTTGATGTGTATCAGAGTGCTCTTTACCTCTTGCCTCTCTTGCCTGAAATATACAGACAAGAATCAAGCTTTGATACCACTTGATGGAGTAAATACGCGACCACACCACCTTGTCGTGCTCTCCTTCTCACAAGATCGTTCAAATTCCCCCTTGAGCCGAAACGGCTCTTCTGATTCCCTGTGGAATCTCTGCTAAAAACCTAATCCACAGGTCCTTTCTCACCCACACGGCCTTCTGCACACGACCACACTCTTTCCCTAATGACAATTTCGGGTTTCGGGGTTTCGAAATCCTTGATGACAAGAGTTCCTGTCCTCTCGAACTCCTGATCTCCAATGAGCAATTTCACCGATACGCGCCCTTTATGCGTTATCCCTCCTGGCTATGATCTGGTCCATGTGACCGCTAATTCATAATACCGTAGACTTATCCTTCTTTCGGGGTTTTGGGCTTCAAAATCCCGATGTGCTCCAACTCCCATTAGCCCTCCAGGCTAGACTCCTAGCCCACATGACCACTATCTCACAAGATCGCAGCCTTGTCTCCTATCAGGGTTTCGAACATTGCAATGTTGAAATGCATAAACATTTTGTTCCTGGAATCCCCGATATCCCGATATGACATCAGCTTCTGCTAGTCCCCTGGGCTAGACCTTTGGGTCCATACGACCTCCCTCTATATGATCGCATTCATACCACCTATCGGGGCTTCAAGGTTTCAAATGCTGAAAAACATTTTCCCATGGGATTGTCGATCCCTCGAATCTCGATTCTCCGATATGCTGACAGTTGGCCCCACGATGGCTCCTTCCTCCTTTTCGGGGTTTTGGAATTCACGATTCCGAAATGCCCAAACCTCTTTCTATCAGGATTCTCGATATCCCGATGCCCTTAATGCCGATAGACGACTTCCTGTCAGGCCTTTCCCCAATGGCTCCGATTACTTCCACGCGTCCTCCTCTGATGGATGGTCCTGATTAACTCTTGGGATTTCACGACTTCTAATGTCCTGGATGCCTCATCCCTAGGACTCGCGAAATGTCGAACTCTGATTCCCTTCATATCTCTGACACGCGTCCCAAGTGAATGGACGATTCAGATCAATCCTCATTGTTTCGAGACTTGAAGTGTCTCGACTTTCTCGACCTCGAGAATCCCGATATCTCGAGTGTCGATATCCCGATAAGCCAACTCTTTCGCGACTTTCACCTTGGCATGAGAAGGGTTAAACCCCGTGCACCTCCCAGTCAATCCGACGACTGACGGGTATATGCTCAAGATATGACGACTGACGATCTCCTCTTCTATGTGCTTCTCCTGCTCCTTCCTGGACATAGAAACCAATAGTCTAGATCTCTTTGGCCAATCTGATGGCTATTGTGCTCCCTCCTGAGCTTCTGTGCTTTCTTCCAGTGCTTGGAAGAATTTCCATGTTTCCAAAAGCCTCGACCTTTGTCCTCTTTTTTCCTCTGCGAGCTCCATGACTTCGAGTCCTCGCCTGCATTCTCAATAACGTTGTTCCTATTGAGCTTTTACTCTCGAATCCCCAAGGGATTCTTTTGAATTCTATGCCTCTGCAGAGTCTTCACGCACCCACAGTGTTGTCTCTCCTTAGCTTCTCACACGCTCTGACACCTACAGGATTTTAACTTTCTTTCTTCTCCTGCAGATGGAGAATGTTTGGATGCCCTCCTGGATATCCTTCACTCAAGAAAATTCTTGCTGAGTCTATCAGGGTGTTCAACAACCCTGTGAAGATCCTTCAATGGATTATTCCTTCTCTTCTCTGTGCCTGTCTGCACACTGACTCAAATGCCCACCTGGCAGAGTATCTTCTCATAGAACATTCAACAGTTATGTCCTCCTGTGCACCTATGCACTTTCTCAATGCCCTCCTGGAAGAGCTCTCAGAATCCTCAGTGATTCTATTTCTTCTGAACTCACAGCAGAGTTCTTTCCCTGTTCACTCCTTGCACCTTCTCAATGCCCACCTGGCAGAGCTTCACAGAATCCTCAGTGATTCTGATTCTTCTCCCTGAACTCACTGCAGAGTTCCTTCAAATGCACCATTGTACATATGCTCAATGCCCACTTGGCAGAGCTCTACAGAACTCACAACAGAGCTTATGTCTGCAACTGTGTCTCTCATACACAGCCTTGCCTCTAAGGTGTTCAACAACCTTGAGGTCTTCCTTTGAGTTGTTGACTCCAGTTCTTGTGCTGCAGCACGCCTTTGTCTGAACCCGCAGAATTCAGAAGTGCATCCTCTGTGCACGGCTCTCAGAACCAACAGTGTTCTGTCACACCCTCTTGGTGTGAAGCCTCAAAGACCTTCACCTGAAATCCAACCAACTCCTGCAAATGCACAACTACAATATACATCTACAGCATAAAATAACACTCACAGACATCCATTCAACACAGAATAATGCAGGAAAAACTGCTTCTGTTTATATTAAAAATGGAAAACGCCTATAATTACAAGGTGTTCTCGAGCTCTCTCTGGCTCTACAACTCAACTTTTTACAAAAAATGAGATACTCAATCTCTTTTACCTGAGGGGGATCTTCGATCTCTTCCCTCCAACCTACCTACTCTATTCAATTGCATTGAATGGGCTGTCTAGTCCAGCATTTGGATCTAGATCTCAGCCATACAAACATTAAAGGTCGATCTTATCTACAGTCTGCACAAAGGACGGCTCTACATCTCACCATCTTAGACATTTAATTGCATTGAATTCATATTTAAATGAGGACTGTGCCTCTCTCTGCAGCACGTGATTTGAATTCGCTGACGTGGCTGGATGACGTGGAGAGATGCTCCTGCATCACAAAACCCTTGAGGTAGGGAAACACCATACAATGGATCCTATTATGGAATGGATCCTCTCATGTTCACTTACATCTTCGAGGGGGCTTCCTCCTATTGAGCTATTGTTCCAAATACGATACTTCTTCCTCCCATTACATTGCTTGGAGCCCTTTATATAGTGCTACCATCACCTAAGAACATTCTAGAGGAGAAAACTTCTAGAAGTATAACCTTCTAAGAAGTCCTCTTACATTTATTATATCTAACTACCCATTTATTATATCATAGTGGACCTAATCCACCTTACATTGAATGGCCTCCACTATTATCACTATTG
>SNQJ01S0049700.1:31144-47292 GCA_010110895.2 Picea sitchensis
GCAGATACCCGTCAGCCGTCGGATTGACTGGGTATCTGCTCAAGATCTGACGACTGACGATCTCCTCTTCTGTGCGCTTCTCCTGCTCCTTCCTGGACATAGAAACCAACGGTCCAGATCTCTTCGGCCGATCCGACGGATGTTATGCTCCCTCCTGAGCTTATGTGCTTTCTTCCAGTGCTTGGAAGAATTTCCAAGTTTCCAAAGCCCTCGACCTTTGTCCTCTTTTTTCTTCTGTGAGCTCCATGACTTTGATTCCTCGCCTACATTCTCAATAATGTTGTTCCTCCTGAGCTTTTACTCTTGAATCCCCAAGGGATTCTTTTGAATTCTACGCCTCTGCAGAGTATTCACATACCCACAGTGTTGTCTCTCCTGAGCTTCTCACACGCTCAGACCCCTACGGGATTTTAGCTTTCTTTCTTCTCCTGCAGATGGAGAATGTTTGGATGCCCTCCTGGCTATCCTTCACTCAAGAAACTTCTTGCTGAGTATATCAGGGTGTTCGGCAACCCTGTGAAGATCCTTTAGTGGATTCTTCCTTCAAACTACAGAACTCAAGAGAGTTCTCTTCTCTTCTCTATGCCTGTCTGCACACTGACTCAAATGCCCATCTGGCAGAGTATCTTCTCACAGAACGTTCAACAGTTCTTTCCTCCTGTGCACCTATGCACTTTCTCAATGCCCTCTTGGAAGAGCTCTCAGAATCCTCAGTGATTTTGTTTCTTCTAAACTCACAGCAGATTTCTTCCCCTGTGCACTCCTTGCACCTGCTCAATTCCCACCTGGTAGAGCTTCATAGAATCCTCAGTGATTCTGATTCTTCTCCCTGAACTCACAACAGATTTCCTTCAAATGCACCACTGTACATATGCTCAATGCCCACTTGGCAGAGCTCTACATAACTCACAACAAAGGTTTTGTTTGCAACTGTGTCTCTCATACACAGCCTTGCCTCCAAGGTGTTCAACCACCTTGAGGTCTTCCTTTGAGTTGTTGACTCCAGTTCTTGTGTCGTAGCGCACCTTTTTCTGAACCCGCAGAATTTAGAAGTGCATCCTCTGTGCACGGCTCTCAGAACCCGCAGTGTTCTGTCACTCCCTCCTGGTGTGAAGCCTCAAAGACCTTCACCTGAAATCCCATCAACTCCTGTAAATGCACAACTACAGTATACATCTACAGCATAAAAGAACACTCACAGAAATCCATTCAACACAGAATAATGCAGGAAAAATTGCTTCTGTTTATATTAAAAATGGAAAACAACTGTAATTACAAGGTGTTCTCGATCTCTCTCTGGCTCTACAACTCAACTTTTTACACAAAATGAGATATTCAATCTCTTTTACCTGAGGGGGCTCTTCGAGCTCTTCCCTCCAACCTACCTACCCTATTCAATTGCATTGAATGGGTTGTCTAGTCCAACATCTGGATCTAGATCTCATCCATACAAACATTAAAGGACGATCGTATCTACATCTTGCACAAAGGAACATATCTACAGCTCACCAACTTAGACATTTAATTACATTGAATTCAGATTTAAATGAGGACTGCGCCTCTCTCTTCAGCACGTGATTTGAATTCGCTGACATGGCTGGCTGGCTTGCTGGATGACGTGGAGATATGCTCCTACATCAAACTCCTCAGCTGCAAAATTCATGAGCTCCTACTCATGAGCTTCCCATATCAGTTGTTGAAATCCCCCTGGATCCCAAATCATTCTCTGGAGCTATTCATCCACTCCATTCTGTTGTTGTTGTTGCTGTTGCTTCTGCGCTTCTACTACTGTTGCTTCTCTTCTACCCAACCTCTCCTTGCTGGAAGTCTCTATTGATCTCAACATCAGCCTTATGATTTCTTCTATCACTATGTCCAGCTGCTCCAGTGGTTGGTCCTGTTCATGCAGTCTCCTCAGCTGCAAATATTTTTGGCACATGAGCAGATCATCATGATCTCCCATGCCTTCTTCTTCATCTTCATTTGTGGCCTCAAGTTGCCACTCTGCTGCAGACTTCAGCTCTACAGTCTCCTCTTCACTGACTTTCTGTTCAGTCACCTTCTCTGACAGCTCAACTTTTGTCAGTTCTCTTGCTGGTCCTAGATTGTTCAGCCAATCCTCAAGCATCTCTAGCTCCATCTCCCATGGAGTGATAACTTTGTCTGCCTGCTCTTTGGATTCCTTTGCTACTAGCTTCAGTGTTGTAGCTTCTTTCTTTTTAGCTCCCTCGCCGAAATCATTGAGCCATTCCTCAGAACGCTCCTTCTCTTTTCCTTCTTCTTCTTGGGCAGCTTCCAAAGTCTGCTCCAATCCCTCTTCTTTCTTGACAGTCACATCTGATTGTTCTATTGTTGTTGCTGCACCATCTGCAACATAGAATTCTGCCTCCTCTTGGGAAAATGGTAGGAATAATCCAATTCCCCCAATCATTAGAATATCTCCCATATCTTCCTCCTCTGTCTACTACATCTGTTGATCTAAATCCATCTCTGAATTTATGAGACCCTCAGACAGTCTCATCTGCTCGGTCAACTCCTCGGGTTGATCAAAATTTACCTGCTCATCCCTGCCCACCTGGAAATATGGGATGTCTCTGCTGCCCTCATGGCAGTCCATGGAATCAACTAATTCCATCTCTATTTCCTTTCCCACCTGGAAAAATGGAAACCTTTCGTTTCCCTCCTAGCAGTCTGTGAGATCCCGCAGTGACCTCAATCCATTGCCCTCCTGGCAATGTGAAATTCCTCGACTGTCCTCCTGACAGTCTCTGAGATCCCGCGGTGATCTCAACTCGTTGCCCACCTGCCAAACTGGAATTTCTTCTCTACCCTCCTGGTAGTTCTTGAGATCCTCAGCTGATCCCATTTCACTGAGATCTCTCCCAGTTTCTGGTTCACATATCTGAACCATTTCTTCTCCTGGTCCATTGAGGTTTTCAGCATACCTCAACCATATTTTTAATATCCTGCGCTGCCCTCTAACCATCCACTCCTTGACTAGCCATTTTGCCTTCGACTTTTTCATGGGCCATTCGCGCATCCATCTCGACCTCTTATCCTACCGCATCTTCAAGATTTTCTATGTCTTCCTTTAATTCATAGATCTCTTTATCCATTTCTGCAAGCTTTCCTGCTTTTCTCTTCCTCCCAGCATGCCTATGGTCTTCAGTAACCATGGTGTTGTATTTGTCTGCTTTCCCAGCAAACCTGTTGCTATCACTCTAGACTAAGAGTGTTACCAGCTTCATCCTCCTACAGTCCTGCTGACTGTCAATGGACTGTTGCCTACCTACAAACAAATCCTTACAGAGTCTCCAACGCTCTGTCTTCCTTTACCTTCTCCCTCTTCTTGAAATATACAAACATAGTTCAATCTCTGATACCACTTGATGTGTATCAGAGTGATCTTTACCTCTTCTTGCTTCTTCCTTCCTGAGATATACAGACAAGAGTCAAGCTCTGATACCACTTGATGTGTATCGGAGTGCTCTTTACCTCTTGCCTCTCTTGCCTAAAATATACAGACAAGAATCAAGCTCTGATACCACTTGATGGAGTAAAGATGCGACCACACAACCTTGTCATGCTCTCCTTCTCACAGGATCGTTCAAATTCCCCCTTGAGCCGAAATGACTCTTCTGATTCCCCAAGGAATCTCTACTAAAAACCCGATCCATAGGTCCTTTCTCACCCACACGGCCTTCTGCACATGATCGCGCTCTTTCCTTGATGACAATTTTGGGTTTTGGGGTTTCGAAATCCCCGATGACAAGAGTTCCTGTCCTCTCGAACTCCTGATCTCCGATGAGAAATTTCACCAATACACGCCCTTTACGCATTAGCCCTCCTGGCTATGATCTATTCCATGTGACCGCTAATTCATAAGACCGAAGCCTTATCCTTCTTTTGGGGTTTTTGGCTTCAAAATCCTGATGCGCTCCAACTCCCGTTAGCCCTCCAGGCTAGACTCCTGGCCCACATGACCACTATCACACAAGATCGCATCCTTGTCTCCTATCGGGGTTTCGAACATCGCAATGTCGAAATGCATAAACATTTTTTTCCTAGAATCCCCGATATCCCGATATGACATCAGCTTCCACTAGTCCCCTGGGCTAGACCTTTGGGTCCATACGACCTCCCTCTATATGATCGCAGTCATACCACCTATCAGGGCTTCAGGGTTTCAAATGCTGAAAAACATTTTCCCACAGGATTGTCGATCCCTCGAATCTTGATTCTCCGATATGCTGACAGTTGGCCCCATGATGGCTCCTTCCTCCTTGTCGGGGTTTCAGACTTCGCGATTCCGAAATGCCCAAACCTCTTTCTATTAGGATTCCCGATATCCCGATGCCCGTAATTTCGATAGACGACTTCCTGTCGGGCCTTTCCCCGATGGCTCTGATTACTTCCACACGTCCTCCTCTAATGTATGGTCCTGACTAACTCTTGGTATTTCATGACTTCTGATGTGTTGGACACCTTGTCCCTACGATTCGCGAAATGCCGAACTCCGATTCCCTTTAGATCTATGACACCCGTCCCATGTGAATGGGTGGTTCAGATCAATCCTCGTTGTTTCGAGACTTGAAGTGTCTCGAATTTCTTGACCTCAAGAATCCCGATATCCTGAGTGTCGATATCCCAATAAGCCAACTATTTCGGGAATTTCACCTTGGCGTGAGAAGGGTTAAACCCCGTGCACCTCCCAGTCAATCCGACAGCTGATGGGTATCTGCTCAAGATCTGACGACTGACGATCTCCTCTTCTGTACACTTCTCCTGGTCCTTCCTGGATGTAGAAACCAATGGTGTAGATCTCTTCGGCTGATCCGACGACTATTTTTCTCCCTCCTGAGCTTCTGCGCTTTCTTCTAGTGCTTGGAAGAATTTCCAAGTTTCCAAAGGCCTCGACCTTTTTCCTCTTTTTTCTTCTGCGATCTCCACGACTTCAAGTCCTTGCATGCGTTCTCAATAATGCTATTCCTCCTGAGCTTTTACTCTCAAATCCCCAAGAGATTCTTTTGACTTATGTGCCTCTGCAGAGTCTTCACGCACCCACAGTGTTGTCTCTCCTGATATTCTCACACGCTCAGACCCCTACGGGATTTTATCTTTCTTTCTTCTCCTGCAGATGGAGAATGCTTGGATTCCCTCCTGGCTATCCTTTACTCAAGCATCTTCTTGCTGAGTCTATCGGGGTGTTCAGCAACCCTGTGAAGATCCTTCAGTGGATTCTTCCTTCTCTTCTCTGTGCCTGTCTGCACACTGACTCAAATGCCCACCTGGCAGAGTATCTTCTCATAGAACATTCATCAGTTATGTCCTCCTGTGCACCTATGCACTTCCTCAATGCCCTCCTGGCAGAGCTCTCAGAATCCTCAGTGATTCTATTTCTTCTGAACTCACAGCAGAGTTCTTCCCCTGTGCACTCCTTGCACCTGCTCAATGCCCACCTGGCAGAGCTTCAAAGAATCCTCAGTGATTCTGATTGTTCTCCCTAAACCCACAACAGAGTTCCTTCAAATGCACCACTGTACATATGCTCAATGCCCACTTGGCAGAGATCTACATAACTCACAACAAAGCTTTTGTCTGCAACTGTGTCTCTCATACACAACCTTGCCTCCAAGGTGTTCAACGACCTTGAGGTCTTCCTTTGAGTTGTTGACTCCAGTTCTTGTGTCATAGCATGCCTTTGTATGAACCCGCAGAATTCATAAGTGCATCCTCTGTGCAAGGCTCTCAGAACCCGCAATGTTTTGTCACACCCTCTTGGTGTGAAGCCTCAAAGACCTTCACCTGAAATCCAACCAACTCCTGCAAATGCATAACTACAGTATACATCTACAGCATAAAAGAACACTCACAGACATCCATTCAACATAGAATAATGCAGGAAAAACTACTTCTATTTATATTAAAAATGGAAAACGCCTGTAATTACAAGGTGTTCTCGAGCTCTCACTGGCTCTAGAACTCAACTTTTTACACAAAATGAGATACTCAATATCTTTTACCTGAGGGGGCTCTTCGAGCTCTTCCCTCCAACCTACCTACCCTATTCAATTGCATTGAATGGGATTTCTAGTCCAACATCTGGATCTAGATCTCAACCATACAAACATTAAAGGTCGATCTTATCTACAACCTGCACAAAGGATGGCTCTACAGCTCACCAGCTTAGACATTTAATTACATTGAATTCAGATTTAAATGAGGACTGTGCCTCTCTCTTTAGCATGCGATTTGAATTCGCTGACGTGAAAGGCTGGCTGGTTGGCTGACGTGGAGAGATGCTCCTGCATCACAAAACCCTTGAGGTATGGAAACAATATACAATGGATCCTATTATGGAAGGGATCCTCTCATGTTCACTTACATCTTCGAGGGGGCTTCCTCCTATTGAGCTATTGTTGCAAATATGATACTTCTTCCTCCCAGTACATTGCTTGGAGCCCTTTATATAGTTCTACCATCACCTAAGAAAATTCTAGAGGATAAAACTTCTAGAAGTATAACCTTCTAAGAAGTCCTCTTACATTTATTATATCTAACTACCCATTTATTATATCATAGTGGACCTAGTCCACCTTACATTGAATGGCCTCCACTATTATCACTATGGGCCCTCTGTCCCCCCACCCCTCCCCCACTACCTCTCTAGATACCTAACAACAACAATGAAATTTGTGATTATGGTCATTCAATTCATAACATCATCAAATCCTCACTCCTTTGTTCTCCAGAATGATCATTCCCCTTTCCTAGGCTCCATGCATCCTTATCTACCACACTCTTTCACTTTCTTCTTCTTGTTTCTAGAAACATTGACATTAGCTCAACAATACTTTGGAAATATTTTGAGAATGACTCATAACTCCCTTTCCCCCTATATTATCTCAACAATACTTTGAAAATATTTTGAGAATGCCCCATAACTCTCTTTATCCCCTACCTCATCCCACTCCCAAGATCAAGGATATGTATCCTTTGTAGCTTTAATGCCCATAAGAACATTTTTTAAGATTGGAGGGGTTCTTGAGAAATCTAAGGAGAAACTAACATACTTTTTATTATTATCAAACTTATGTAGTAGGTATTATGCTCTAACATCTCACTATTTCATGCATTTTCAAATGGTTTGAGAAATAATGTGAAAAATCAATATCCTAAATAAAAACAATATATGTGGTGGTCTTGATGAGTAATTTCGTTTAGTTTTGTGTATCTTTGGATCTTTGGAAACTACAAATCATAAACATATTAACCTAAATAATAAGCATGGATGCAATCATGATACATTCTTGTGTTTCTAGAAGCCTATAACGCAACTAAGGTCTCCATTGCTTCTATAGTAACTTCATAGAGTTATCACCCTTTAAGAAAGACCTCAAGCTTTATTACAATTTCTTCTTTTCTAATGAGATCTGTAATGAACATGATTCCCATGGTTAAGCTAGATTGGGTTATGTTTAAAATATAAATATAAGATGAGGTGCTCATGTATCATATAAATACATAGATCACATCTTCTCTTGTATGTGTGTTCACAAAATGTTTGATTTTTTTTATTGTGTATAAAGTTTTATATTGTCATTTTTAATACTTTGAAATTTCTCCAAAATAAACTTGGCTTGATGCTTATGTTTTTTCATCATTATTATTAATGTATATATAATCCATAAAATATTATATTTGAAATTATGAAGTATGGTTATTGCAATTTCTTTTCAAATTTCAAGTCATTTAATAAATGTGGCTTGATGGTTATGTTTTTTTATTATTATTATTAATGTATATATAATCCATAAAATATTATATTTGAAATTATGAAGTATGGTTATTACAATATTTTTTGAAATTTCAATTCATTTATATGGTTTTTAACTAAATTTTAATATTTTAAATACAATATTTTATTTACAATATTTTTTTGAAGTGTAGTTAGTTTATTGTAAATTAAAAAAAGAAATAATTGAATGATTATGTACTGTCTAATTGTTGAACTGAATTATTTTCTAGTTTGGGTATTTAATTGGTTCATAGCTCATTTTACCATACTTAATCTGATGGGAAAACTAAGATTGTGAATAAATGTATAGAAGGTTATCTTTGTTTCTTTGCATTGGATAATGAGACACAATGGGTCAAGTGGTTTCCCTTGGTGGAATGGTGGTACAGCACATCCTTCCATACTTCATTAAAAATGTCCCATTTATGACACTTTATGGATATCATTCTCCATCCATTACATCACCCTTAAAAGGGACTACAAATTTTCAAGCATTGGAGGACCACATAGGGCACCAACAATAGGTTCTCAAATTATTGAAGGACAACTTGGTTATGGCACAAAATATGATGAAACAAAAAGAAAATAAACATCGCAGTGAAAGGGAATTTGAAGTGGGGGATTAGATATTTTTGAGGCTACAACCATATAAACAGATGTCCCTCAAGCAACAAAATAAGGATAATAAATTAGCACCCAAATATTATTTCCCTGATAAGGTTTTGAAAAGGATTGGAAGTGTGCCTTACAAATTGGAGTTGCCTCCAACTTCACGTGTACATATTGTCTTCCATGTTTCTTTCTTAAAGAAGGTAATCAGAAACAAGAACTAAGTCCAAACTATTTTACTAGAGATTAATGAAGAAAGGAAAATCATACTAGAATAAAAAACAATCCTTGAAACAAGGATTAAGTAGCTGAAAATTTTAGATGAAGCTAAGGTGAAAGTTTTTGCAATGTTCTTGACAGGGATTACTAATATTTGGTGGAGAAACCAAGTGGAACACTTGGTATCTAGGAGAACTATTGAGAAGATCGAAAACTGGGAAGAGATTAAGGAAGCCTTGAAGGCACAGATTGGTTCGAGAAACCAATTACAAGAAATAAATTGTTGGCTCTTAGGCATGCTTGTAAGATCCAAAACTATATCAAGGAGTTCATAAGGCTCATGTTGGAGATCAAAGACATGTGAGAAGAAGATATAAATTTTCACTTCATAAATAGCTTGTAGTCGTGGGCACAAAGTGAATTGCAATGCCAAAATGTGTAGACTCTTGTGAGAGCCATCACCATAATAGAAAACTTTTGAACTTGAGGGGTAAACCCAAGATAGGTCCTAGGAATAGTGAGGATGCCCAAGGTGAGACACAACAACAAGGGAAGGGTAAAAGGAAGGACAAAGGGAATACAAAGAAGTCTAAGGGTAATGAGTACAATGCCAAGCAAACAAATGCAACAAAAGAGAAAAATATGATTTCATGTTAGATTTGTGCCAAGGAGCATTATGCGAAGAATTGTCCCTTGAAACAGAAGTTGAATACTTTGGAGAAGGAGGACAACCCATATGTTGGGGTATTGTGAGTCTTGATTGTTTTCATGGAGGGAAAATCCATGGAGAGCCAAGAGAAGGATGATATGGGACTTTTCTATGTGTGAGCCAAACTCAACAAAAATTCAGTAACAACTATGGTGGACAATGGGGAAACTCATAACTTCTTAAGGGAGGATATGGTGCAAATACTTGGGATGCAACCTGAGCCAAAACAAACTATCTTCAAGACAGTCAATGCAATTGTAGAGAGGGTCGTTGGTGTAGCCAAGGATGTCTCGTTGAAGCTTGGTGACTAGTGTAGAAGGATGATCTTCACCATTGTTCCTATGGATGATTTTGATGTTGTGTTGGGACAAGAGTTCATGAGGAAGGAGAAGGCAACACCTATTCCACACATGAAAAAATTGGTCATTTTTTCAAGACATACTCCATGTTTGATTTCTACCATGAGGAGGAAGGAACGGGGTACGTGGATTCCCTCGTTGTGGATGGTTTTTGCAGACAACCAGAGTATGCAACCTTGTGAGGGAGAACTTGGATGATGTGGGACGATGGTTGGATAACCTAACACATAGAAGTAAAGGATACTTGTGTCGATGGAACATAGGCTTGCAGAAATTGAAGACATAGTTGGATATTTGGATAAAGTAGTGGATGTCTTGGAATATTTATGTTTGAAGCATGATGAATGACAATGTAGATTGGAGAAACTCAAGGAAGAGGCTAATTCCTCCTCTACTGAACTTGGACATGGAGAATGGTCATATGACCCTGAGCTAGAACGACTTCTTGAGGAGTGCATAGGTAGAATTGGTTCAAGTGTGCCACTTCTCATGTAGATAATGTAGAAGTAATGTGACTCTCTAACCATTACATTGGGACATATTAGATATGTGGGATATGTCCCAACCAACCATCCTCACTCTCCTTCAAACTAGACAATAGCACATTGGCTCACTGTCTCGGTGGGATGTTGTGAGTCCTTTGGGGTTCCTTGAGGATATTCCTTGGTTAAGTTTATTTGGAATGCAATTGGGTGACTTGATAGATTGGAGGGAATGAAAGGTTTCAAATGTGGAAAGTTTGTAGACAAAAAAGGATTTTTTAGCATGAAGATGAAAGTTATTGAGGTAGAGGCACGATGATTAGACTAGCTACCCAATCAGCCAAAGTCACAAAGGGATCCAATGCATAGAAGCATGGGAAAACAGACCGAAGTATGGAGGAAAATGTAAGACAACAAGTAGAAACACTTCATGGACTCATAAAACTTCCTAAGGGGAGGTTTCCTTGGAAACAATGGTAGAGGAAAACATTTGTTGAGTGGGGATGATATCTAGATATGGGGTGGAGGCACCATGGAGATTGATGGATGTTGTTGAGGAAGGAAACAACTTGGATTAGGGTGTTGGGTTGTTATATGATTTGCAGTGAAAGTCAAGGTGGATTGAATAACAGTTAAAGTCGAAGGTCGAGGTGGTTCAACAGGGTAAAGATGAAGTTGAGGTGGATCAAAAACATGTCAAAGGTTGAGGTTAGTCGACCAAGTAATGTTAAAGAATTCAATAAAGAAAAGATCGATAGGAGGGAATGTGGAAACTGACTAAATACCAAATTAAGGTCGAATGGTAGTTGATGGGTAATACGACTTGGTAGTCGAATGTAACAGAATCACAATATTCATGAGATTTGTAGCCAATGATTTGCATGGATCTGTAGCAGTTTTTGGGCGTCATTTATTTAGGGATTTTCCTATTATAAATCTTATAAATAAGGCATGTTGTAAGGACAAAAAAGGATGATAAATGAGTCAATCAATAATCGTAGAGGTTGTTGGTCATGTAGATGTAAGTCGAATTGGTTGCAGATTTTTTCTTGCATAAGAAATAAGGTATGATGTCAATTGTGTCTTAGGTGTGGACCAAGGTTAGACATGTAACCTTTTATTTTGAATGAATAACACAACAAGCAGAAGAACGCTCAAGGAATGTTGGTTTTCCTGGTTTGGGTTTCTAGGGTAAAATGTGTGTGTACTGTGTGATTGTTATGTCATTTACTTTCTTGATTAAATATCTCTTCCTCTCTTCTATTAGGTTTAGCATGGAAGTGTGTCTCATTTCTTGACATCTAGTATCAGAGCTTGGATTAACAGTCTTGGATGTGAGATAAAACCTAGGTACAGTAAGAGTTGTAAGTTAGAAATCTTTAAATATTGTGCTAAATATTGTGTTAAATAATGGCGCGCAGTTCGAAAGTAGAGATCGAAAAATTCAATGGCCATAATTTCTAGCTTTGGAAGCTTAAAATTGAAGATATCATTGTAGATAGAGAATAATGGACAACATTCTGTCCAGGTACCATGTTGACATGTATGTCGATGGAAGAATGGGAGAAACTTGAAAGAAGAGCAAGGGGTACGATTCAAGTTTGTCTTGCAGATTCAATGATGTTGAATGTCTTAGGTGAATATTTGACCAAGAAACTATGGGACAAGTTGAGACTCTTGTATCAATCGAAATCCCTGGTAAACAAGTGTTTTCTTAGAAATAAATTGTATTTTATGAGAATGAGTGATGGAAGTTTGGTGACTGAGAATTTAAATGTGTTTAATACCATTATAAGATAGTTATCTTATGTGGATATTAAAATCACTGAGGAGGAAAAATGGATAACCCATTTATGTTCTTTGCAAGACTCCGGGAATAGCTTAGTCGTGGATATAGGGAGTAATGCAACCACATTAGCAATAGAAGATGTGGTTACATCTCTATTGTTAGAAGAAATGAGAAGGAATAACATGGAATGATCAACTAAATATGCTTTAGTGATGAGAGGTCGACCAGTTGATAGAGATAAAGGAAATTTATCTGGTAAAAATTCTAATTCGAAGGGTAGATCTAAATCCCCGGTTCAGTCGAAAAGAATATGTTGGAAATGCGGTAAAACTGGGGATTAAAAAAAGGACTGCAAGTTGAGCGCGATGGAAGTCAGTACAGGATCCAACAAGAAGTAATGGACTGGGAGAAATATGACTCCAGATAAGGGAGGTGATGTTTACTTGGCATCGACCAATACATAGTCGGATCAAGATGTTTGGTTGATCAACTCAAGAGAATCCTATCATATGACACCGCATAGAGAATGGTTATGCGAATATGAATGATATGAAGGAGGAGACGTTTTCTTGGGGGACGAATCGGCAACTAGAATTGTTGGATGGGAAGAGTAGAGCTCATTTAGGTGTTCTACACATTCAGGGTTTGGAAAGAAACTTGATATCTGTCACCAAGATGAGTGATGTTGCAGTGCACACTCTATTTCATAAGGTCATGCAAGATGGTTAGAGGTGCGATGGTCTTAACTAAAGGAGTTCGTATTGGAACCCTATACAAGTTTTTAGGGACTGTCAACTTGACTAGATGCAACAAAATCGTTGTTCCTGAAGTTGACTCAACTTAGACTCGACTGGACTGGACTTGGGCTGAGTAGATTCAAATCGACTCAACAATTCATCATAAATTTGAACTGGCCATGCTATGGCATGAGAGGATGGGACACATTGGATAAAAAGGACTTCAAGCTATGCATAATAAAGGTATGGTCAAATACTTTCTTGAGTGTAATTTAGAAGTTGAATTTTGTGAACATTGTATATATGGAAAACAAGGGTGGGTGAGGTTCCCATCTGGAGTGACAAAGGAAATTGATATTCTAGAGTTGGTTTATAGTGATGTGTTTGGCCCTGTTATAGTGCCTTCACTTGGTGGATCCTTGTATTATGTCTCCTTCATAGATAATTTTTCCAGGAAGAGATAGATATATTTACTGGGGAAGAAATCATAGGTTTTCGAGAAATTCAAAGACTTTAAATCTCTTGTTGAAAACTGGAAAGATAAGAAGATTAAGTTGATGAGAAATGACAATGGTGGTGAATTCTGTGAAAAATAATTTGATCAATTCTGCAAGCAATGTGGCATATCACACCAAACTACCACACCATATACCCCACAACAAAATGGATTTGTTGAGAGAATAAATAGAATGTTGATGGACAAGTCAAGGAGTATGCTCAGTGGTGTTGGGCTCGCACAAGAATTATGGGCGGAGACATTCGACACTGAAAAATATCTATTGAATATGTCTCTTTTGTCGTCTCTAGTCAACATGACTCCAAATGAGGTATGGTCAGGTAAGAAGCCTTCAATTTCACATATCAAATTATTTGGCTGTAATGCATTTGTGCATGTTCCCAAGGAAAAGAGGAGCAAGCTGGACAAGAAGGAAGTCAAATGTATTTACATTGGATAAAAAGAAGGAATGAAAGGATATAATATTTTGGATCCTGCATCAAGGAAAATAGTGTAAAGTCGAGATGTGGTCTTCAGAGAATTTGGAAGTAAGACCGAGCATGAAGAAATTGTTTAGATTGAGAATAATCCCGAGATGGTGCAGTTTGAACTGAAGAATGAAGAATATGATTCAGATGAGTCGATTGAATCGTCGGAAGAGTTGGATCAACAGACTTCGGTTGTAGGGAGGTTAGAAACAGTAAGAAAACTAGTCAAAAGGTATAGTCCCCCCAAATTTCGTTCCGTATTCGGGTTAACTACCACCGACGATGAGCCCAAGTCGGTCGGGGAGGCAGTCGACTCAACAGAGGGAAAATAGTGGAAGGATGCCATGGTCGAGGAGATGGAATACTTTCATAAGAATGAGACACGGGACTTAGTCAAGTTTCCTAGTGTAGGAAAGTCTGTCAATAACAAATGGGTATTCAAGAAGAATATGAATGCAGTAGGTCAAGTTGATAAATTCAAAGCTCGAATAGTAGCGAAAGGATATTCCCAAGTCCAAGGAGTCGATTTCGGTGATATTTTCTCCCCTGTTGCAAAATTAACTTCCATTAGAGTAATAATGTCTCTGGATACAACATTTGATTTGGAAATAGAACAGATGGATGTGAAGACAACATTCCTACATGGGGACCTAGAAGAGGAAATCTACAGGAAACAACCTGAAGGATTTGTAGTAAAGGGAAAGAAAGACTTGGTGTGTAAATTGAAAATATCCATTTACGGTATAAATCAATCACCAAGGATGTGGTACCAAAATTTCGACACATACATCCTTAGTTTGGGATTTGTGAGAAGCAAAGTTGATCACTTCATATATTCCAAAGAAGAAGATGAACGTTTCATATACGTAGCTTTGTATGTCGATGACATGTTTCTATTTGGAAACAACACGGATGCAATAAAGGAGGTGAAGAAGCATCTATCCTCCGAGTTTGACATGAAGGATCTCGATGCAGCTAACTTCATTATGGGAATGGATATTAAAAGAGATCAAGCAACTAGAAAGATCTGGTTGAATGAGACAAAGTATATTGAAACAATTTTGAAACATTTCAACATGCAAGATTGCAAACCGGTGAAGGTTCCAATTTGTGTGGTAGAAAGGCTAAGAGCTGAATAGTGTCCAAAGACACATGAAGAAATAGAGGACATGGAATGTGTTCCCTATGCAAGTGATGTTGGTAGTCTAATGTATGCGATGGTCTCCGCTTGACCAGACATTTCTCATGCAGTGGGAGTGTTGAGAAGATATATGTCGACACCTGGGAAGGAGCATTGGACAACTGTCAAGAGAGTATTCATGTATTTGTGTGGCACAAAATATTATGCTATATGCTATCAAGGAAAACCTAGGGGAGACAGTGAATTTAATGTACATGTATTTGTCAATGCTGACTGGGCTGGAGATCTGGATCGACGGGGGTTTACCAATCAATTGGATGAGTAAGCGAGAGGTAGTCCTAGCCTTGTCAAAAACAGAAGATGAATACATTGTAGCCACTCATGGAAGAAAATAAGAAATATGGCTGCAAAGGTTGTGTTCAAGAATCGGGTTTGAGCATAGACTTATGAAGATAAGTTGCGACAATCAAAGAACAATATTTTTGGCAAAGAACCCAACTTATCATTTAAAGAATAAGAACATTGATGTATAATACCATTTCATGAGATACATGGTGGACAAATACAAGGAGTTGCTGGAGAAAGTAGACACGTTGGAAAAAATAGCGGACACGTTGACTAATTCTGTGAGTGTTGTGAAGTTCTCCTGGTGCAGAGAGGCAATGGGCATTGTTGCCCTGGGTCTGTGAACAAAATTTCAAATCTCTCCTGGTTTCAAAAAAGAAGACAATAAGTGGGATAATGTTGGGTTGTTATATTCTCTGTAGTGAAAGTCGAGGTGGATCGACTAACAGTCGAAGTCGAAGGTCGAGGTGGTTCGAAAGGGTAAATATGAAGTTGAGGTGGATTGATAGCAAGTCGAAGGTTGAGGTTAGTCAACTAGGCAAGTCGAAGAGGTCAACAAACAAGAGGTCAACGGACGGATGCGTGGCAACCAAATGAAGAGTGAATGATTCGATGAGTAATACGACTTGGTAGTCTACTATAACAGAATCTCACAATTTGTGAGATTTTAGCCAATAATCTACATGGATCTGTCACCGTTTTTGGGTTCCATTTTCTTTATGGTTTTTCCTACTGTAAATCCTATAAATAAGGCATGTTTTAAGGCCGAAAAAGGTTGATAAATGAGTCAATCAATAATCGTAGAGGTTGTTGGTCATGTAGATGTAAGATGAATTGGCTACATGGTTGTTCTTGTGTAATCAAGAGGATATGATGTCGATTGTGTCTTAGGTGTGGACCAAGTTTAGACATGTAACCTTTTATTTTGAATGAATAAGACAACAAGGAGCAAAACGCTCAAGGAGTGTTGGTTTTC
>SNQJ01S0049700.1:47302-66230 GCA_010110895.2 Picea sitchensis
GTCAGATCTTGAGCAGATACCCGTCAGCCGTCGGATTGACTGGGAGGTGCACGGGGTTTAATACTTCTCACGCCAAGGTGAAAGTCCCGAAAGAGTTGGCTTATTGGGATATTGACACTCGGGATATCGGGATTCTTGAGGTCGAGAAAGTCGAGAAACCTCAAGTCTCAAAACAACAAGGATTGATCTGAACCGTCCATTCACTTGGGACGTGTGTCAGAGATATGAAGGGAATCGGAGTTCGGCATTTCTCGATTCCTAGGGACGAGGCGTCTAGGACATCAGAAGTTGCAAAATCCCAAGAGTTAATTAGGACCGTCCATCAGAGGAGGACGCGTGGAAGTAATCGGAGCCATCGGGGAAAGGCCCGATAGGAAGTTGTCTATCGACATTACGGGCATCGGGATATCGAGAATCTTGATAGCAAGAGGTTTGGGCATTTCAGAATTGTGAAGTTCGAAACCCCGACAAGGAGGAAGGAGCCATCGTGGGGCCAGCTATTAGCATATCGGAGAATCGGGATTCGAGGGATCGGCAATCCCGTGGGCAAATGTTTTTCAGCATTTGAAACCCTGAAGCCCTGATAGGTGGTATGACTGCGTTCATATAGAGGGAGGTCGTATGGACCCAAAGGTCTAGCCCAGGGGACTAGCAGAAGATGACGTCATATCGGGATATCGGGGATTCCAGGAACAAAATGTTTATGCATTTCGACATTGCGATGTTCGGAACCCCGATAGGAGACAAGGCTGCAGTCTTGTGAGATAGTGGTCATGTGGGCCAGGAGTCTAGCCTGGGGGGCTAACGGGAGTTGGAGCGCATCGGGATTTTGAAGCCCAAAACCCCGAAAGAAGGATAAGGCTGTGGTCTTATGAATTATTGGTCACATGGACCAGAGCATAGCCAGGAGGGCTAATGTGTAAAGGGTGCATATCGGTGAAATTGCTCATCGGAGATCGGGAGTTCGAGAGGACAAGAACTCTTGTCATCGGGGATTTCGAAACCTCGAAACCCGAAATTGTTATCAGGGAAAGAGAGCGGTCGTGTGCAAAAGGCCGTGTGGGTGAGAAAGGACCTGTGGATTGGGTTTTTAGCAGAGATTCCACGGGGAATCAGAAGAGCCGTTTCGGCTCAAGGGGGAATTTGAACGATCCTGTGAGAAGGAGAGTGCGACAAGGTGGTGTGGTCGCGTCTTTACTGCATCATTTTGACTATATTTTGTATTCAGTCTTTGGTATTTAACAATTGATATCAAACTACTTTCCTTGGCCAAATAAGGGAAGATTTGTTTTCTCTTTTTACATTTTTTTCCTAGGGGAAAAAAAGGGCGGTGCACTTCAGGTTCAGATATAAAACTTTATGTGTAGAATTTGGCCAAAAAAATTGGATATTTGAATACCTCTCGGAAAAATACCTGATTTCAAAAAAATATCGGTCGAAACGGAGTCCGAGAAGTAATGTTATGAGCATTTTAAATTCATCAGTTTTTCAGGGTTTTTCCAAAAAAAACCGTGATTTTTTGCAGTAATTTATTTTTAAGCCCTAGTTTTTGTTACAAATTTATTTCAAGCAATATGTGTTTTACTGGAAAGGATGATAGCCCTAGTATTGAAGAATATATACAATCTAAAAATTCATCATGGAAATATCGTTGGAGAATATGTCTACAATATGGTTTTCAAGAAGATGTTCGCTTATGGTGGAACTCATTTAATTATAATGAGTTGATGACACTTTATGATGAAGCATGTGTAAAATTAATTTTAGACAAGTGGTCTCATGCAAAGTGTAAGGATGAAGAGAGAAGCAAGGGTTTATTTTCATGTGGAAACTCTATATTACAGGTTCATGGTTGTATTCAAAGGAGAAGGTTATTGTTTCTATTAACCCTAGTTGTATGCATAATTTTATCAATGTTTAGTTGGTTAATCGAATTCAAGTTCTTGCAAAGGGTATTCAAAGCACACAGGTTGAGGGTGAAAATGTGAAAAATTTTAAGTATTTGAAGCTCAATATGGATAAATATGTGTTGCATTCAGATTTTTATGCTATGGATATGGATGAAATGGATATTGTTTTGGGATATCCTTGGATAGAATTAGTGGGTACCATTAATATTAATGTGCAAAAAACGTTTTTAAAGTTGTGGTACAAGAAAAAGAAAATCACATTACAGGATGTGTCTCTTAATAAGAAATATGGGCCCACAGAGGCCAGCAAAGAAGTTATTTCTGAGTCCAAAGTTGAATCAGAGACAAAGTCTATAGAAATAGTTGAAGCAAAAGAACAGGATGAAAACATAAAGAAGCTAAGGTGGTCAGTGACTCAAAGGCACAATGTGCAAATAATTTGAAGAAAATAGAACAAATTCCTATAGTTGTTGTATATCGCCATCCACATCATATAGAGAAACAACAGTCATTAAGGCAAGGGCGTGAGAATAAACACATTTATGCACCAACAAGAAACCATAAAGAAAACCAATATAGAGGTGCATGGAGGCCTACATGAAGACATGAGGCTAGAGAACCAAGTCCATGGAAACATTGACATGAGGTGGCACAAGCTCAAGGTGACAAGGCGACAGTTGGACATCTAGTTTGACTTCCATTGGGATGGATGGATGGTTGTACTTGGTAACAGTTGGCTACATTTCTTATCCAGTCATATTGTATGGATTATTCTCATGTTTCGAGGATGAAACATGTGAAGGGGGATGGAATGTAGTATATCTAGGGAGGTTATATGAGGTACCTAGGGAGGTACCCAATGGGAATGTGGTTATGTATTATTAGTGGAAGTAATTCAATGTAAGGTGGACTAGGTCCACTATATTAATAAAGGCCCACTATGGTAGTTAGATGTAATAAATGTGAGAAGACTCTTTAGAAGGTTCCTAGGAGATAGATAGATTTATATAAAGAAGTGTAAGCAATGTATTGAAACATAGTGAATAATATTGTGAATGTATCAAGCATTGCTTGAGGAGTGTTATCCTTCCTTAAGGATTAATATATGGTGTTACCCTACCTCAAGGGTTTTGTCTACATTCTTGTGTTTAATGTTTTGGTGAATGGTTTGGATTATTCTTGTTGATATTGTGGGTTTATTTTGAGATTTATCTTCAGATATATTCAGGTACTTAACAACTATCCTATCATAATTAAAAAAACTCATCTACTAAGTCCTATTACAATGAATGAGCATTTACAACTAGATAAGAGTTGAGATAGAAATATATACAATGCTACAGACAACTAAGGCGATTACAATCTCTGGTGATCTTATACAATGCATCAAGCCTCCAAAACATTTAAAAGTTCTTTAATTACAATATTTCAAAAATTTTAAGATGATGAACCCTCCTTGGGATCAAAACCAACTTTAAATGTGTGTGTTGGCACTGAGTTGTCCTCCACTCGGCCTCCTTTGGTGTTGATGGTGATGCTCTTTCATCGTGGATCCAGAGCGATGGCAATGGTGGAAATGGTGAAAAAAGGCATGCCACGGGTATCTTGCTTGGACACAGTTTGTGTCCAAACTTTATGACTACTTTGACTCCGATACCCACCATTTAGGTCGTTTGACCAAGTTAAAGTAGTCTGGGACAGTGGAAGACTTTATTTCCTCATTTTAGCACTTGGCTTTCAAAACAGAGGGCATGCCAGATGATTTATTTAGAGAATTCTTTATCAGTGGCCTCAAAGATGAAATTTGTACCCATTTTCTCATGGCACTCCCCTAGACTTGGTTGGAATATACTCAACAAGCCAAGGAATCCCAACAAAGTGTAAGGAACAAAAGATATTTATGGTTGTGATTGAGGATCTCTTTGAAGAAGATGTTTTTTTTCCTCCTATGGAGGAACTACCACCACCATATGACCTCACCCCACCCTCTGATTCACCAGACGTTGACCCAGTGATTACACTTAATTCCCTCACTGGATTCTCTGCTCCCCAGACTCTTAAATTAATTGGTTACATAAAAAATAGTAAATTAATCATCCTTATGGACATTTGTAGAACCCATAACTCTATTCATCACCGCATTTCCCAAGAAGTCAATTATTACATTTGTGTCAACAATATTTTTCAAATGATGATTGCCAATGCGGTTCGATGAAATGTTGGGGACGATGTGAAAATGTGTGACTCCAAATTGGTCAGTATCCCCTGAAATCCCATATGTTTTCTATAGAAATGGTTGGTTGTGACATTGTTCTTGGCGCCGAATGGTTATGCAGTCTAGGCCCCATTCTCATGTATTTTAAGGACTTAACCATGCAATTCCAATAGGAGGGACAACAATATAAGTTCCAAGGAATCACAACAGGCTCCCATGAGATCATCAGTTCCCATCACATGGAAAATCTCCTCAAAAAAGGTCATTCGGGAATTATAGCCCAACTCCACTCCATTCATGTTGTTGAGACACCATTTTTGCATCTTGACCTCCAATATATCCTCTCTCACCACGAAGTTGTTTTTACCACCCCCAAAGTACTCCCCCCTTCCTGTGGAGTCCATGATCATTCCATCCCTCTCATCCTGGGAAGTATTCCTCCCAATGTTCGGCCTTATCATCATCCCTTTTCCCAGAAGAATGAAATTGAGAAATGTTTTCATGAATTACTAGAATTCGGTTTTATTTGTCCCATTACTAGCCCCTATTCTTCCCCTATGGTCATGATACTAAAGAAAGAAGGTACTTGGCGCATGTGTCCTGATTTTTGCGCCCTCAAAAAACTAGCAATCAAATACTAATTCCCCATTCTTGTCATTGATGACGTCTTGGATGAATTGAGTGGTGCTCAGTACTTCACCAAATTGGATCTATGTTATGGATACCACCAGATCCATATGAAAGAAAAAGACATTCCCAAGATTTCATTTCACACTCATGAGGGTCATTATGAATTCTTGGAAAGGCCCTTTGGATTGTGTAATGCTCTTTCCACTTTTCAAAGTCTTATGAATCATGTCTTCCGTCCTTTTCTCCGTCATTTTGTCTTAGTTTTCTTTGATGATCTTCTCATATATAGTAAAAATTGGCCATCCCATCTCTCCCATGTGAATCAAGTTATCCATCTACTCTCTAAGCACCAACTTTTCCTCAAACAATATAAATGTGCCTTTGATGCCTCAAAAATGGAATGCCTGGGTTATATTGTCGGTAAGGATTGTGTCCAAGTGGATCCTAAGAAAATTGAATCTATGCAATATTGGCCTCGCCCTAAAACTTTTAAGAGATTTTGTGGTTGTCTAGGTTTAACGGGCTATTATAGGAAGTTTGTTTAGAATTATGGAAAGATTGCAGCTCCACTCACTTCCCTCCTTAAAAAGAATGCTTTCACTTGGACTTTATCTTCCAAGCCTTAAAATATGTTATGTTCTTGACCCCTTTCCTATCCCTCCTAGAATTCACAAAGACATTCATATTGGAATGTGATTCTTCTGGGAAAGGAATTGGAGTCGTCCTCATGCAAGATGGAAAGCCCTTGGCCAATCCAATCCATTTATGAAAAAAAAATCTTAGCTATTCTACATGTTGTGGATCTCTGACGTCCTTATTTATTGGGTCAACAATTACAAATAAAAACTGATCATAAGAGTCTCAAGTATTTCTTGGAACAAAGAATTTCATCCCCGAAACAACAAAAATGGGTGACCAAGATATTTTGATATGATTATGAGATCATTTACAACAAGGGAAAGGAAAATGTAGTGGTCGATGCTCTTTCCCGGAAATATGAAGAAGAAGGGTCCCTTTTCTTGCTCTCCTTCATTTTACCATATTGGCTCCAAGTTGTTCGTCAGGAATGGCTACAATGCCACAAAATTTCTAGCCTGCTCCACCAATTGAAACATAATTCTTCAGTTTCTCCAGGGTACTCTTGGCATAATGAATAGCTTCGCTACAAAGTTCGTTATTAATTATGTAAACAATCCCAACTTCAATCCACAGTTCTTTCTGAACTTCATGCCTCACCCACAACCGGGTATTCAAGGTTTACTAAAACCTATGAACGAGTCAAATGTTCTTTTTTTGGGGAGGGTATGAAACATGACGTCTATACCTTTGTGGTTGAATGTGAGGTCTGTCAACACAATAAGGGAGAAAGTGTCAAATCTCTGGGCACACTCCAACTTCTTATGATTCCCCTTCTATTTGGAGACATATTTGTATGGATTTCATTGTAGGATTACCTAAATCTGGCAATAAGTCAGTCATCATGGTGGTCATAGATCGTCTCTCCAAATATGCTCATTTTTGTGCTCTTCAACACCCATTCACAACTTCCACAGTGGATCAAATATTCATGGATAATATATTCAAACGTCATGGCATGCCTAATTCTATTGTCTTTGATAGAGACCCCACTTTCACCAACATTTTTTGGCAATAATTGTTCAAGCTACAGGGCACCCAATTGCATATGAACACTGCCTATCACCCCTAGATGGATAGCCAGACTAAAGTTGTCAACAAGTGTTTAGAAACATATTTGAGGTGTTTTGCATCTAAGCGGAAAAATCAATGGGCTCAATGGTTACCCCTAGTTGAATGATGGTGTTAGAACATGAATAAGTTTGAGCTTTTGAGCTTTATATATTTTACCTCTTAGAAATAAAATTTTACCCAAAAAAGAAAAAAACCTAGAAAGCGACCTTTTAAAATTAAAATAAATCCATTGGTTGTTATTTATCAATAGGGCGCTTACGGTATCTATCGTCAATGAGTAAATCTAATTTGATCGAATGATCCTAATGATCCCTAAAGTTTTGTAGCCGCTTGAGTTTTAAAAGAAATCCTTTAATGGTCACTTCAGAGCTTCGCACTTCGGGTATTCCAGAAAACCTAAACAACGAAAACCCTGAAACTCTGAATTTCCGAAGATAACCACTCATGACTTTTCCCAAAGAACTCACGGACATGAGTCATAGGACACATGTCCTTTTAAAAAAAATATTTTCTTGGGTTGACACATGGAACTTATTTTTGATATTTACGTCGGAGTATTCACACATTTTCAAGTGACATGTGGCACCTCTCGTTTTTTGACACCTGATCAGAATGACATCATCCCTGCCACATCACTCCGAGAGACTGCTCTTCGGGAGTTTTTGATTTCACAATCCCCGGATTATAAAATCATCGAAGTTAAGTGATTACAAAAAGTAAAATGGGTTTTCAAGGAACTAATAAAATGGTTATTGAATTTAATTAGTCATGATTAAGTGTTAATTAATTACTTTGTAGTTTCAGATTTCGTAAAATTTCTCTTGCACTATATTCAAAAATTCCAAATTCCAAACTTCCAAAATACTTAAAGATAATACAACGTTTTAAACATGATTAATTAAGACATAAAAGTGTTTACTCAGAGATTAATTCCTCCGTGAATTCGGACTTCGGGAGATTTCCACCCTGTCACATCCAGAACTTCTGAACACGAACTATCGAAGTATTAATGACATTTATGATTTATTAAGGTTAATGATTTCAAATAAATATTGTGAATCACTAGGTAATGAATTCCATTAAGTTTAATAAATTCTTCGTCAGTAGATCTATACAAAGATCGATAGACTTTTTTCAATAAAGCACTTCGAATTTCAAAATCATTTTTACCATTTGCAATTAGAAGTTTTCTATTCAGTGTATAGCTTACAGACTTCTCTGGTCACAAGTAGGCTAATTTTATGTTCTTGAGGATTATGGTGCCACAAAAATATACAAAGAAGCTTGACACATCGGGTGATGATTCAAATCCAAATGCAGATGTTCTATCAGACACGACTCTGCGAGTTGTGGATGCCATTAAAACTTGGAAGCAAGTTTTTGATGTCTTAGAGCATGAGAGAATTAACTGTCCAGATGACTCTGCTGAAGAAGATGACGAGTCCTTTACGGCTAAGATCAAACACATAACGCAGTCGGAACCGCATAAGATCGTTGCATGACCAAAAATACACACCCTACAACGATATGATACATTGGGATTTGGAACATGTTGACATCCAAACTAGGAGCGTCATCAACCACCAGCAGGTCGTCGTCGGCTCTTTCCTACCAGATCACCTTCAAGTAATGTACAAAATTTCCCATACCCCTAAATAAACTTACAATTCCACATTTCTTCTTGAGTTTGAGAGAAAGGAATGCACCCAATATGGTATAAATGGTCATGATATAGTCAAGTCCTGGTGGGTACATACAGAAAAATTCAGAGCCGATGCTCATGGTATGTACGTCATGACGTCTTTAGATGCTCATATGTTGTATGTAGCCATGATTCTCTATCACCTATTTGGGAAGAAGAAACCTACATATTTTTCAGTTGAGTGGTTAGCCATCATGAACGAGGTAGGCAAGGGTTATTCCTTCAATTGGGCCAAAATACTATCTGATAATTTGGCCAAGGAAATCGTTGAGTATAAATCAGCAAAATCAAAAGGGCAACTTGCCTCGTTTTACATGCCGGCATATGTTATGGATGCCATTTGTTTCATGACACCTTTTTGCCTGATGAACTAGAGTTATACCCCGACCAATTATGAGCCAATTCATTTCTATCATTCCAAATTATGGGAGGAGAACACCAAAGATTTATTTTACGAAATCTATCACAACATTGTAGTGTTTGTTCATATAGATTTTTTCGGTCACCCGCCACCCCGGATTTCAGAAAGGATTATGGGGAACTTGGGAAAACTTACAAATTGTTTCATTGAGGAGAATTTCTCCTATATAAGAGTCTTTGGTTGTTCCATTCCTCCTCATGCCCTCCCACGGATTTTACCTGATAGATTGGTGTGAAGATAAGTGGCATACCAGACGGTACCAGGAGGTATTAACAAGGAGTTGAAAGCATCAGAGAAAAAGGTTTGGCCCAATTTCCCCATTCAAGTTGGCATGTTCACACTATTAGATTTCGGTCATTCTAAAGTCAAGTCTGCATCCCTAGAAGATATCAAATTAGTTGGCATCGAGTTCAAGAAGCATGATCCACATAAGATAGTGGAAAATCATCTGGCTCAGTTTAACATGAAGTGATACATCCATGAGAATTATCCTTATGAGGAAATGTTCAGGGGAGTTAGATCTTATGAGGAAGTCCGAAGTAGATTCCAGACTCTTCCCCCTCACCAACAAGTTGGTTTCCTTGGCTTTCAGAAACACAGATGAAACAATTTACCAAAGATATTGCAAGGAGAGTCAATAATCACGCCTCCTTCACAAGAATCTATGCCTACAAGATCTGAGCCAAGTTGGTCCACTAAGCGCAAAGTTGAGGAAGTCCCAAAAATCCCAGAAGTGTTATTTCACAAAATAAGAGCGTCACTGTTAGGACTGAATGATCCATAGGTGTTAGCTCGATTCAAAGCTTTCCTAAATCTGGGACAAGTTGTCCCTCATTCAACACCAGCTACTCCAATTGGCACCCCAAATACAATAGGACATGAACCTTCCATAGAAATTATGTCTCCTATTACATCATTAACCCCTTTACAAACCCTCTTTGGAAATCCTAGTTCCGAACTCACTTTTGTAGGTGATCTTACTCCTATCTTGCCCGAAGAGATGCCTCCCTCAGATTTATTTTTTAGCAAGAAATGAAAAGCTATCATAAAGAGAGAATCTCACAAAAAGGATGGAGTTATCACTAAAAGGAAAATATTGGTGTATGATGGGAAATACCACGATGGTCCAAAGTTTGCAAAAGAAGTTGCAAGTTCATTAGGGTATTTTTCCACTGCCAATCAATGGTCAGTGAGCAATTTAACCGAACAACTGTGACAGAAATGCCTCTTGGTAGAACAATTGAAAAATGATATATATAGTACATAACATACTGTTAGAATTAGGATGATCCAGGACATTGAACAAATCAGGGCTAGTCATCAACATCAAATTAAGCAGTTACAATATAACCTTGAGCTACTCTACCAGAGTCCAAAGACAAGAAAAGGATTGATCACTGAGCATGAAAAATTGTTTGATCCACCGCAGGTTAGATTGACCCTAACAGAGAACACAACGATAGACATTTTGGCCTTCAAAACACAAGCATCAGAAGTCAATGAGAGGTTGGAAGTTGTCAAGCAAGAACTCTATCAAAAATTATATGCTATCCAGAAATGTTATCAGGTAGTAGACCTTTCTCTAAAAGATATTTATGTCAAGGAAAAATAGTCCTTCTCATCCAAGTCTAAGTTTCAAGAAGTTGTCATATGGAAGCAGAGAGCTAATACCCCTAGTCTTCCCCTTCTCTCTCATTCTGAAAAAGTATGAGGCAAAATGGCCCTAAACTCCTGGGAAACAAATCTGGAAGAAGGCAATAAACTTGTCAGAGATGTAACAGAGGCTTGTCTAGAGGCATTATATTCAATAAATAAAAAGATAATCGAGTTCGAAGGGAATAGTATATCAGAGGCCTTGGGGCAGATCGAAATAGAAATGAACCAAAAAAACTCTAGAAAGAAGAAGGAAAACACTTAGGCCACCATCCAAGAGATGAGCCAGATTGATTTACTTAAAATGAATGAATGGTTGGTTAATCCAAGTTCACAATATCAGGTCACGGTCCAATAAGTGAACAAAATCTAGGAGAAGCTACCCCAGATACATAAGAAGATGTTTTCCTTTGAATTAAATAAGAGGATTGAGCCTTCAAGATTCGTGGTAGAATTGATGGACAGGTACACCCAATGCATTGAACAGGGAAAAGAGAGTGTATCCAGGAGCAAATGAAAGAGCATGTACAATGTTCACTTTCTCCACCCACTCTACCTTTCACCCTCTAACCGTCACTTACCCTTTCTATCCCTACCAACCACATTCTTTCATCCACTCATCCCACCTCCTTATTGGACACTTTTCCCCCCATCATTCTTTTCATGAACAATTACTCTCCCCTGTAACCGATAGCCATCCCATAACGAGCCAACATCGAGTTATTCATCTAATTATCCCCGCCATGTCTTCAACTACAATTCCTTATCCCAGTAAATGGATCCGAAGGGACAGATGGCAACAAGATCAAATGGCAAAGAAAGTAAGACAAATGATTGTGGTGGACTTAATGGACATGTGTACCCAACTCAAAGATCAAAGGAAAGTGAGCGCATCTACAAGAAGACAAAGATATAGAGGAAGCACCAACAAAACTCAACAATATTTTCATGTTGTTATTTTATTTGTATGTATTCTATTTTTAGTCATACATGGTGGGAAGTCCAATGGTTTTCAGTTGTGACAAATTTTGTATAAATAGATAGATTTCAGATCTATTCAAGGATGCTTCTTGCTGAATGTAAAAGAGAAACTCTTTTGAGTATTTATACAAGTGAATACAAAGATTCTAAGTTTCGTTCAATTTGAGTTATGTGTTCACTCTGTGTTTCCATTTCTCTGAATTTATTTCTGTAATTCTTGAAGATTGATTGATTGCAATTTACTACTACATCTACTGTGATCATAATATATCAATGGTTCATTCAGTAACAACTTTTCTGTTGTTGTTACTGTGAGTAAAACAATACATCTGATCTGTGTGAAATTTTTCATTTTCATATCCCGTTCAAGGGTGCTTCTACTTATTCTTCTACTGCAAACAAGGTGACTTGTCTGTAATTGATACCTGAATTTGTTTAAAAGTTTTGTAAATATTTCTACATCATTTGACATTACAATTGCGACTCAGATAACGAGATACAACCTTTGTATTGTATTATCATTAATTTCATTTAAAGATTATTTCTCATAAAAATGAAGGTAGAAAAATCACTCACAAAAGCACTTCTTTTAAAACCTTTGATGTCTGACATTATTCTTTGAGCCTTAGAATCAATCTCAGTAACAACATCTTTTTTTCGCTATTGTCGGGGATGAAGAAATGAAATCATTTTTCCCTGGGAGAAAGACAAAGTTAAATTTTGGTCTTTGATGGTGAAAAAATATTGAATATGTGAATAAGGCTTACTTTATCTTTCACCTGGAGACTCCACTGTAGAGAAAAGTGGCATTCGGTGCATTTGATAATCCAAATGGCACCATTGTTAACTCATAATGGCCATACCTTGTTTTGAAAGCAGTCTTGTTGATGTCTTCATCTTTAATTCTTACTCGATGATAACCAGACCTGAGATCAATCTTGGAGAATATTTTTTCATTCTTCAACTAATCAAAGAGGTCATCGATCCTTGGCAAAGGATACTTATTATTTACTGTTACATTTTTCAATTGTATGAAGTTGATACACAGTCTCAATCTTCCATCCTTATTCTTCACAAATAAAACTGGGGTACCCCAAGGGGACAAAATTGGGCCTATATACCCCTTCTTCAAAATCTCTTCAAGCTACATTTGCAACTCCTTCAGTTCTGGTGTACTCATCCTGTAAGGAGTCTTGGATACTGGAGCTGCTCTAGGCATCATATTTATAGATAAATAAATATCTCTTTTAGGGTGTAATCCTTTAGGACTGCATAATCTTCAATATTTGACACCTTATACTTAAGTGTTTATTCCATATGAGTTGCAAATAATAGAAAACCTCTTTTGTAACATTTCTTCAACTACAATGTTGAAATTTCTCTGACATCTACTGCCCTAGGAATTCCTTGTATTGTCCTTAGGTTCCCTTCCTCATCTAGGAAAGTAAATTCCTTATTATGATAGTCTAAGACAACACGATGTTGGTCTAATCAATCCATACCAATTAGAAAATTATAGGAGCCTAAAGGCAAGATGTTCAAATCTGCCTTGGTTCTCAGACCATTCATTTCCACTAGACATGACTTAACCAACTCATTAACTTTTCTCTTGGCTCTAGTAGCCAACTGCACCAACCAAGATTTCCCATGATTTCTTCTTGGAAAATGCAATTTTTCCACCACCTTAGGATCTATATAACTATGACTATCTCCTGAAAGAATTAAAATTGCAATGGTTTGGTTGTTGATCATGCCTTCCACTTCAATCATGTGTGATTGAAACTCAACTTGCTTGTTTTCCAGGGCTGCATAGATCCTTGGTACATTTATACCCATGTCCTCCACTATTTTATCTTGATGTACATTGTGGAAAACTCTCACTTTGTCACTTCTGTGAGGACAATCTATATACATATGATCTCCTTTACAACCCAGACATTGAATAGGTGGTTGCCTTGGCCTTTTCCCACCTGTATCAATCGTTCTAGGATCTCTATAAGTTTTTTGTCCCTAAGGACTATTTCTGAAGAATGGTGGCTCATTCCCTTTCTTTCTCTGATCCATCTTAAACTTCTTCTTGTCTTCCCAAGATTTTTGGAAAGTTGGATTTGCTTTATGATGATAATATAGGAATTTATCTCACCTTATGGTCTCCTCCAAATTTTTGGGATCATCATATTGAATCTTATCACTGATGAAGGATGGCATCCCACTCTAATACCTTTCAATCTTAACTGTCTCATCCTTGATGAAGGAGACATACTTCAACAGTTCCAAAAACCTTCTTTCATACTCATCAATGGTTATATTTCCAAGCTTGATCTCAAATAACTCCTTCACTTTCCTGTCATAATATCTCTTAGTCAAGTATTTATTTTCAAAATACTTCTTGAATTCCTTCGAAGTAACATTTTTCTCTTTGATGTGTTGCACCTGCACAAGCTAATCCCACCACATGGATGTCTTTCCCTTGAGATGATAGATCGAAATTATTCCTTCTTCATGAGAAGAATAATTATTCAATTGAAAATATTTTCTCATTCATAGCATCCATGTCTCAGCATCTTCATCCTTCTTGTGCTCACCAACAAATGTAGGAGGTTTGATTTTGTTCATTTCTCCATGAAGTTCATCCACCCCGGATCTCTTTTGATGCTTCCTTATAGGGGATGAACTTGAGCCACTATGTTCTCTCATATTGTAATTCCTTGGGGAGTGATGGTGATGTCTGCTAACACTCCTTGATCTTCCTTTCTCCTCAGGAGACCTATGAATTCTTGATTTTCTTGAGCCATTCTTATCCAATTTCTTTTCAATTATGTCCAAGCTCTGCATCAACTTCATGTTGAAGTCTTCCTGCTACTCCTTGGCTTTCATAAGCCTTTCATTATCAACTTTATGACTTTCAATATATTTCTGCAAATTTTTAATGGTCTCTACCGCATTCATGTTTTCATCCTTTCCTTCTCCATGTCTGTTGGACTTTGTTCCTTCAATACCCATATGGACATCCATCCATCTGATATCATATTCCTAGATATAATCTCCCTGTGTCTCCTCCATTCCTATACCCAGTGAGATGATCTTGATTTGATCTAGTTGTTGTTAACTCAAAATGTTCAACCAATAGAACTTTGTCAGGCTAACTGACTCAACAATTTTATGAAAATATGAGCCATTCTAGTTCAATAATATATCAGAATTATTTCTTCTGATTTTTTGATAAATTGACTATTCAGCTCAATTTTTGGGTGAACAGTTATGTTCTATTATCCAATATATTTCCACTGACTTCTCCCTTGCTCAATTATGATTTTTGAGCAGGAAGTTATGAATATTTGAACAATTTGTCTTTGAAAACAACAATTCGACACTAGCCCTCTTTTATCCCGACCAAAGTCTTATATTACCATGGGCTATGTTCAAGCACTTATCTGATATGCACTCATCTAAAGTTTCAGGACTTCGGGCTTCGGAGGTTCTTACTACCTCATGCCTTATTTCTCCCGAATGTTGAACTAGCGAATCCTTTCACAGTACACCTTCAAAGATTCAAGGTTTCGCTACTTTGAAGCTTAAAAAATTCAAAACTTCGGGTTTCGAAAGTTTCGTCAAATCCACACATCATTCCCTATGAATGTTGAACTGGAGAATTCCTAGATAATCTTCATGCTTCAAAGGTTTTTGCATCTATATACTTACATTCCCCCAAAATCCTAATTTCCAAATTCTCAGCTGGCACTTTAGCGCTTCATTTCTCTGGAACTTCGTTGCTTCGGGCTTCATAGGTTTTACCTTCATCATATTATGTTTCCTCCCAAAGTCAAACTGGAGAACACCCTGAGAAGATCTTCAGGGCTTCACGCTTCAGAGTTTCCTGCAACCACATACTCCAATTTCTATAAATTTCAAACCTCCAAACTTTCAAAGTCTCAACAACAAACAGGCCCCAGGAGGAGATACGTGGTAGAAGTATGGAGATGACACATGGCCCAATCTAACGGGTGACACGTGTCGAGTTCCAATTAGCACAAAAGTTATTTAAAAAACACAAAACACGATGACACATGGCAAGCATCAAGTGTGTCCACATCAACCTAGGTGACGTCAATAGGCCACGTCACTTCGGTGCTTCGTGACTTCTACGCTCCGGAACTTTGGAAGTTTCCTCTCCAACATCCTTCAAAACTCCCAAACGTCGAATTTTCGAACAACTCCAAGTCACTCTCGGTGACATCATCATTCCACGTCACTCTAACGTTCCCGGACTTTGACACTTCGGGCTTCGAAATTTTTCACATGCATATACTTGTTAATTCCCAAATGCCAAACTTTCGAATAGTTGTTCCCTGGAGCTTCAGGACTTCATAGCTCCAGGACTTCAGAAAACTTCTCATCTCCATACTTTAAAACTCATGATGGCTGATCTTTTGAACTCTTGATTAGGTCCACATAACTCCAGGTGACGCTATCATGTCACATCACTCTGATGCTCCAAAACTTCGAGAATTCAGATATTTCCTCAACACAGCTCCACATTTCTTCCAAACCCCGAAGTGGCTAACTCTCTAAACTGTTCTTTTCCAGAGTTTCGGGACTTCGGTGCTTCGGGGCTTCAGGCTTCAAAAGTTTTTGGTGTTGATCACCATACAACCCCTGAACTACCAAACACTTAAATTTTGAACACTTGCAAATATGCAGACACACGTCTTCGATAATGGACGATCTAGATTGGTTTCGGACTTCGGGACTTTGGGGAAAACTCCACTATGTACAACCACAACCTCATTTCACCGAACGCCGAATTTTCGAACCACATGGGGGATCCAATGGTCCACCTTCTTCCAAATGATCTACGATGGGGATTCACTCTTGGACTTCTGATCTTCAGGGATTTTGCCTCTTTTTTGTCAAAATATTTAAAATTTTCAAAGAAACAAATTCCGAAGGACTTGAGGGGTTAATAACCATGCTACTTCCCCAGATCTGATGGTTGTGAAGGATATTCCTTCCCCTAAATAGATCCAACGATCCAAATATTAACTTTGTGGCCCCAAAACCATGATTATTGTGGTATATTTCCTCTGCTAGCTTTCTTGAACCACTACACCTTATGAGCTTTCATACATAGTTAAGGTGTGCTCTCAGTGCCCTCTTGGCACTCATGGATGTCTGAAACTCAAATTTTGTCCATTTCGATAACAATTATTTCTTAAAAAAATTTCTTCAATTTCAACTTACACGGACCATCCAGGCTCAGTGTTGAAAATTGGAGCTCTGATACCAGATTGTCGTGTACTCTGAGCCTCCCAGGTCGGGGCATGCCACATTAATACTTCACTTATTTATGATAATCAAATTTTAGCATACCCATCCATAGACCTGCTGGGCTATGTCACAAAGAAACTCTTGTGAAACTTCATATATATAAACTTCAAACAAACAAATACATTCTTCTACAACATAGATTCATGCGGAAATAACAGTAAGCCTATACATACAACATACATAGGGAATACTCATAATTATAAAAGCATGTACAATACACAACATGCAATTAAACGCATAAATATTACTTATCTTTTTATAGAAGACCACCAACTGCATGCAGACATTCCATGAACCTCCCAACCTTAGACCATGTTGCTCATCACTCTCAGCAATGGGTCACCCCCGAGATGGGAATAAACTCCATCCAGGTAAGGGGATTCCTAGGATAGGATGAGACAACAAGAAGTTGCACAGTCAACAGGAAGGATTTCATTCAAGGAGCCAACTGACACTAACAACATACATCCTCTCATTCCCCACATGCCTGTCCCACCCCAGGAAGTGTGCCCCTTATCTGTTAAGCCCTAATATTGGCTCATTACCCCTTAATTGGGGCATATTATATTAGTAATGTTATTTTATTTATGTCATCTTTAGGCCATTAGTGGTAATTATACCTCCTAGTCTGCTATATATACCAAGGAGACATTTTCATTTTGAATCATCTTGTACTTGAACATTTAAGTGGGGTAAAAGGAGGTTGCCCCCTCAAAGAGGCTTATTCTCTGAAATTATCTCTTTTTCAAGGAGTTGAGTACTTTTTCTGAGGTTTTTCTATGATATATTGATATTTGGTTCTTAACATATGGTATCAGAGCTCAAGGTCTTAGGGTGTCGCTGCTACATCTGAGACACCTTGGAATTTTCTCTATAAATTTGTTTTTACAATGTTTCAGAAGGAATGTCTTGGAGGATATTTATTAGATGGATCAAGGTACATTGGGTTCAAACATCAGCTTCTGAGACCTTATACTTTCGAAGATACAACCTCTACAAGATAGGGTCATGGAATCATCCTGAACTGATTCATTGCGGATTTTTCTCTATAAACAACTTTTTGTTATGTTTCAGACCTTGAAATCTAGAGGCTATTCACAGATATTATTAAGGCATTTTTGGTAAAATTTTCATCTTTTGGGTCATCTTAAATTTGTATATACACCCTGTGTAAGATAGGGTATCTGACTAGTCTCAAGAAGGTGTTCCAGGTAAAAAAATCATAAATTCTTCCTAGAGTATCCAAATTGAGTGGGACTGGTTTCATTGGATCGTGGACAGTATTTAGTATTTCCGGTACAATTTTCAGAATATTATATCAATTATTTTGTGCGGGGAACGCTATACAGGTGAGATCTCCTCGAAAGGCCAAATATCGGCAAATTGTGGGGAAGTTACCATAAATTCCACTTGGCACATCCAATTTTGATCAGACTTGTGGCATTGCAGAGAAGAAATATTAGAGAACTACATAAAATAAAGTTTCATACCCAAAAGGGTCAAAACTTTGGAGATACAACAGAAGAAATATTGTCTAGCAGAACCACCTCAAAATCAAGGTTCAAAAGTGATACTTGGCCAACATGCCACCCAAAAAGGGAACTTCTACACCAAATAAGCCTACAGAAAATCCTACTTGGACTCTTGATGAAGGTGAATAAATGCGTAGGGGCATAAATGATTTACAAAAGAAGATAGCAACAAGAGATGGAAGCTAAGTTGGAGGCAAAGATGGATGGTTTAAAAGAGGAGATCATGGAAGTATTGAAAATTTTTGTAACTGAGAAGACACCTGAAAGTGAAAGTGCATCCCATGAAATTCATGATGAGGACACAAGGAAGGTGAATCAAGAATGGATAAACTCCAACTTTGGTTTTAAGACCAACCACATTCCTAAGATCGATATGAGGAAGTTTGATGGCAAGGATCCAATCACATGGATACTTCAGATGGAGAAATTCTTTGATCTACATAATGTGCCACATACACAAAAGGTACGAAATGCTTCTTTATATTTAGAACCTAATAAATTTGTATGATATCGATGGCTTTGTTCTCACAAATCACTCATCAGTTGGACAATTTTCACGGAAGAAATGATAGCACACTATGAGGATAAAAGGAGCAATACCTTCTTTAGCCAATTGATAAATCTCAAGCAGAAGGGTTCAGTTACCGAGCACATTGAGAACTTCCAAAGATTGAATATAAAGGTAACTGATATTCCAGATAATCACTTGATTGATGTATTCATAGGAACTTTAAAGGATAACATTCAACATGAGGTTCACCTTTAGTAATCCAAATCATTGGAGAATGCATTTAAGGTGGCAAGAAATGTTGAAAGTAAAAATATGGCTATGGTTCCTAGAAGGAC